>PVLC010003268.1:0-68877 GCA_004027655.1 Graphiurus murinus | reverse complement strand
ACCTGTTTTTGCATAATCTCTGTGGCTGCTGAGGAGGAGTTTCCTCAAAGTGTAAATTCCAATTCTGATCAGCCTCCCTGCCCCCGACACATATTGTCACACTTTTTAAAGATTTTCAGTCATATTCCCTCTGTTCCTTTCTGTGTACCACTTCTAGAACAATCCTTTTTCCTTTGGCCTAATTTATGTCCTTCCTCTCTCTCACAGAATGGTTAAGGGAGCCATTTGACATCATGTCTGGGATGATAATGCACAACTCCTAAGTAAAATCTAATAAAATTAGCTAGTGGCAAGCCAATCAAATTTCATGTCGGAATGGAACAAACACGAGACTAAACTGTCCTGTTGTCTTCAGTGGCCTGGGCAAGTCATATCCATTTCCAAGATCGCAGTTTCCTCTTCAGTAAAGTAAGGGAGTTAGACTGCTTATCTCTAGCACTTTCTGGTCCTAAAATTTAAAGATTCTCCTTGTTTAAAATGCATCATATTTTTTTTTTTACCTCAAGGAAAGATAAAGATTATTCTGATAAAATAATTATGAAGTAAAAAATAGACAACCTTAACAACTTCTTAGACTTTCCCTTTCTTTTCTGAAAGTGTGGGGGGGGGCAAAGGGGGCAGGTTCTTTGTGTTGATACTCAAGTCTCTGGAAACATAAGCAATATATTATGATAGAGTCAACTGTGATGGCAAAGTTTGACATTTCATCAGAGACACTGAGTTCAAGTCACTTCATAAAATGACAGATTCATAATTATTTTGACCCTTGGAGTACAAAGTTTCTAAGAGACTGGTCTAAAATTACATGGTTTCATTTCGAGGTCTATTTTGCACTTGCCTTCAAATGCCAAATACATTATTATGTTCCAAATTATATTATGCCCCCCCATTCAGAAATTGAACTCTAACCCTAACATGGGAATACTTGGAAATATGGCTTTTAAAAGATAATTACAGTTAATCAGAAATACGGTCTAAAGAAGTAATTAAGGTTAAATGAAGTCAGGGCTGAGGATGTAGCTCAGTGGTAGAATGTTTGTTTAGCATGTGCAAGGCCCTAGTTTGATCCTCAGAACCAAGAAACAACAACAAAAAAAAGAAAATAAGATTAAGTAGGGTCATATAGGTTGTGTCCCAATCCAATAGGCTTGGTGGTTTTACAGATCTCTCCACTGTGAGAAAGTGGTAGTCACAAGCCAGAAAGAAGACCCTGCCTAGGACCCAATCAACCAGCACCCTGATCTTGGACTTCCCAGCCTCAGAACTGTAGGAAACCGATTTCTATTTCTTAAGCCACCCAGTCTGCAGTATCCTAGGCCATCCTGAGCAGAGTAAGTTGTAAGTATTATCAACATTATCGGCATAAGTATTATGCCCAGCAGCACATGCCTAAATGCGTATTTAGAGAGTCATTATTTTCTTTTTTTTATTATTTATTTTTTAGCATGGATTTTTATACATTTCTTGGGTACAAAAGGGTTAATCACACATTTTTGTTGGGTACAAGCTAGTACAGGTAAAGACATCCATGCACATATTTCTCATTAACCCTTCCCCAATTCCCATCCACCCTCCCCCTATCTCCAGGTCAGTTTAGTGATTGACTTTGACGTGATCTTGTAAGTACATCATGCTCATTAGCAGTAACAGTTGTCATTATTATATTATTATAATGAGAGTCATTATTTTCAATCTATGTTCTTGGGAAAAGTCATTTGCTTTTATAGCCACAGATAAGTTTAAAAGTTGTAGTGTAAGATAGCGTTTTTCACTCCAGTAAAATTCATAGTGGTCTTGGTTGTTGTTGTTTTATTTTTTTTTTCTATAAATGAAAGAATATATTTTTTTGCTGACAACTTTTAAACTTAAATAGCATCTACAATACCACCTGTGTATTTAACATGTTTTCTTTTAGAAGGAAGGTTCTGAACCCTATGGGTTAGCTGTTAAACAATGGCAAAATCCCACGATGAAGAAGAAAGGATTTGTATTGCACTGGCACAGTCCCAGGAGATGCAACTGTTACTGGATGTTTGACAGTGAGGGGGAGATGCTATCCTCCCCTTCTTCCTCCGCTTCCACCCCTCTGTCCTTTCACACATTTGCTTTGTATCTATACATCAACCTGCAGAAAAATGTCTCTAAAAAAAAAGAACACCCCAAACACTACTAAAACTTGATCCACATATCTTAATAATGTCTTATTTATTTATATCCAAGGGATCCGATAATATCAGCTGAAAAGAGAATTTACATTTTTCATCAAATGTCTGACTGCATATTGAAATGTTTAGTACCCATAAGCTTTATATGTGCAAAGTACATTATAGTTTTCAGAATGTTTCCATATTCACTAGCTTCATACCTATCACAAGAGCTATCTAAAACCATTATTCTTGTATTTCCAATGGAAAAGAGTAAGCTCACATAGATAAGGTCCAGGATAGTTTGTAAGTGGCAGCAGGGGAGAAGGCTGCAGGTATTCCCAAACCTCATCCACTTTACTGAATAGTGAGATGTAATGGATATAAAATTGTCTCAGCCTAAAGTCACAGGGAAAGAGCATCAAAACAAAGCACAGAAGTGGAAAAAAAGCAAGTGTGCCTGCAGTTTCTATTTTTGAAGTAGCTTCTTCCTATTGTTTTGTGACAAAAGCTAAATTACCATCGTTATGATATAATTCCTCACATGAAAAATGACATATTCGAGCCGGGCATGGTGGCGCACGCTTGTAATCCCAGTATTCGGGAGGCTGAGACCGGAGGATCTGGGTTCGCAGCCAGCCTCAGCTACCTAGTGAGGCCCTCCGCAACTTAGTGACACTCGGTTTCAAAATAAAGAATAAAAAATAGGGCTGAGGGTATAGCTCGGAGGTAGAACGCCCTTGAGTTCAATCCCCAGTACCGCAAAAAATAAAAAAAAAATTCAAAAATTATTAGCTCTTTAACAGCACAGATCAGTAGTTCTCTCACGACTTAACTTCAGGATTTCTTTACTTTATTTATTTTTTTTTTCCAAGCTGGGGATTGAACCCAGAACACAGGCTCGGTGTGAGCTCTACTGCTGAGTCATATCCCCAGCCCTTTTTCTAGCTTTACAAATCTCTTTAACACCTAGCTTGATAGATGACTGGATTGTCCTGTGTCTGCTTTCAGGTTGTGGGGAGTTCACACATATAGTTCTATATAGTTCTGCAACTCTCCACCACAAAATCATGAGAGAATGACAGTGAAAAAGCCAAATAATGTATTTGTGTTTTTATGAAAATAGTTTTGACTTTGCAGACTGTCTGCAAGGATGTCAAGGACCCCTAGACCACACTTTGATAATTATTGGTATAAATATTAACAAAATAAGAATTTGAAGTACACCTGTTTTAAAAATATGGTTATTTCTGGTATACATACTTTTGAGTACACAATAATCCCCAAGATAAGTATTTCTTCCAATAGAATCAGTTGGGTTTGTTTTTTTGTTTTTTTGTTTTTTTTAGTACTAGTCTTTTTTGGCTTTAGAAATAATCCAGAGCCAGGAAATTCTAAATCTGAAACAAAGAGCAAGGGTGCCAACCCCACCTAGGTCAGTAAAAATGCCCAGTGAGACACTATTACCCAGGGACCACCAGTCTATGTGCATACACCAAACACTTAGAGGAAAACACAAACATACTTTTAGCTTCCCAATAAAAGTAAGCTCAGCATTCCACATATTTTCTCTTTATACTGTCACCTCCAAGAAATAAGATCCAACTACAATGTCAAGAGATGGAGAAATTAGAGGGTACTCCAAGCTCTTGCCTTTCAGGCATCCCCCAAGGAGAGGAAGACCTCCATATTATGAACAACCGGAGGCAAAGAGAGACCCTTTTGTCTTGAAAGCCAACACCTGGAGGCTCTACCAGCTTCTCAGTACAGACCTATTGCTGATGTTGTGGGACAGGAAAAATCTGAGTGCCGCCCCCTGTTACTCATCCAGGGAGAAGGTATTAATGGTGTGTCACTTGTCACCAGTTGGGAAATACTCAAATGCAGCATTACTCAATGAAGCAATGTGTGATGCCCTATTTCTATGGATGCCATCAAATAAGGAAATGACAGGGGAGTCACAATCCCTCAATTCATCACTCTTCTTTGTGAAATAATGTGCCTTCTCTTCCTCCCTCCTTTATTCCTACCTTTGCTCCTTTCTCAAGTATTTATAATGTACCTGTTATGAATGGAGCACTGCAATAGATGCAGCTCCATCCTTATCTGACTGCCAATTCTGTTTGTTTTTAACTATTAAATATTTCTTCTTCCTAAATAGAAGGAAAGCATGCCCTTTATAAAAAATTAATTATAGTTAAGTATAGATAAGGTAATTGTAATTACCATATCTAATCTCTAGGAGGTAATTTTAATACATTCTCCCAGGGCTCTTCCTGGATTTTTACCTACTTGAGATTATATGGATATCAGTTTTGTATTCTTGTTTGCTTAATACTGTATCATGAGCAGTTTCAATGTCCTTAAAAATTCATCATAAACATTTTGATTCCCAAAGTCGGTGATAAATATCTCAATGGAAAAATCTTATTCTTCATTTCAAGTTTCCTTTGGAATTTTGCTTCTGAGAAGTAGAATTACTGGGAGAGAAGGGGATGTACATTTTACTAAAAATCCCTTTTCCCAGAAGTGCATCAAAATGACACCATCAGATGAGAGAGCTCAGTTCATTACACCCTAACCAGTAAAAAAGGAATGTTTACTTATAAGCAATCTTAGCTTACAGATTATTAAGGGGGGAGGCCTATCTTGTAAAGAAATTATTATTATTATTATTATTATTATTATTATTATTATTATTATTTTGGTTACTATTGAGATTGAATCTCTAAACATGCAAGTAAAACTACAGAACACATTAACATTCTCTAAGGTAAGAGATACATAAACATATTTGTGCTCACTTTTCATTAACTCAATTAATGAAGAGAGACAGAACTTACTTAAATTGCCCCAGAAACTACTATATGTCAGAGTTCTTGATGGCAAGTATTGAAACCTTTTCTAACTACTTTAATCAGAAGAGAAATGTATTTGAAGGCCATGATATCGAAGATGAAGTGCCTGAGATCAAATAGCTCAGCAGTGGTGGCAGAGCCAGGACTAGAAGTTTGGTCTCCAGAGAAAAGCCAATGTGCCACCACCCCGCTCCAGTCACTTCTCTCACTTGGAGCTGGCCTCCCGGCCAAGCAAGAGTGCCGGAATTTCATCCTCTAGCAGCGATGTTTACAAATTCATAGAATCCATTCAGAAAATGTTTACAAATTAATAGAATCTATTCAGAAAATGTTTACAAATTCATAGAATCTATTCAGCCAATAGAAACAGCTTTCTATCTCAGATCAAGGTGGGGTGTGTTGTTGTTTGTTTGGGTTTTTCTGGTGTGTGTGTGTGTGTGCACGCGCGTGTGTGCGCGTGTGTGCATGTGTTTTGTTTTTTGTCCCCAAATGAGAGTTCAACTTTTAGCTTCTAGGAGAGGAACCTGAGATAAATAACTTATTTTGTATCTTCCTCATGCTATGTACATATATATATATATATATATATATATGTACATAGCATGAGGAAGATACAAAATATATAATATATAATATATATATTAGTTTTTATATACACGGCTGTAGCAAGTAAGTAAGAATGCATGTATGGGGTGCTTGGCAGAGTTTCAGGACCGTAGTAAAAACACTACATGTAATAACAATAACATGATTATTATTATATCCGAGAGATAGCATAATGGTTGCATTCGTCAAGAACAAGAGGGAGGGGAGGGGGAGAGCTAAGTATTTCATGGTGGGCATATCCAGTTATGGAATCTCAAAATGGAATTCCTATACGAGGTTTAAGTGGGATTTTCACCAAAACCCTATTGGGTTCCAGTTTCACGGTTAAATCCAGCCACACCATGGCTCTGTGCTCTGTGGCCATCTGGGTGGAAGCGCTTGTGGGGCTCAGGGGGCGTCCAGGTGGTCCCGGGCTGGGCAGGAGGCGTGGTTTTCAGATGGGTAAGTCACACCCAACGGTTTCACTCTCGCGCTGGGCCATCCGCTGGGACCTGCTGCCACCTGCGAGCTTTTTCTGCAGAATGCGGGAGGCCGTCGCCGCGAGGAGGGGGCGGAGGCAGAGGCGGAGGCGGCACCCTGGGGCCAGGGCCGGGGAGGCCGGGACCATCGCAGTGACAATTTCTTTTCCGGCAGCGGCGGCGGCAGCAGAGCTGCTGCAGGTTGGGAGTCGGCCGGCCTGCGCGTGGGTTTGCCAGGACGCTGTTGTCCCCGGGCGCTGGGGAGGCGGGCCACCGGGAGGAGGAAGAGGAGGAGGGGGAGCCACAGCGGAGCCGGAGCGAGAGGACCTAGCAAAGCTCCTTCGGCGCGCAGAGGAGCCGCGGGAGGAGGCACGGCCGAGGCCGGCGAGCGGGCGCCTCCTAGCTGGGTGCCATTATCCCCCAGCTGCAGCGCCTTCCAGCCAAAGCCACCGCGGCCTGCGCTGTAGCGGCCAGACGGATGCCAAAGCCACTCGGCACGCGCGCCGGCAGCCGCCGCAGTCGCCGTCCCACGCGGGCTCCGGACATCACCGGCTGCTGGTGAGTCGCCGCGCGCGTGCCGGGTGTGAGCGCGCCCCGGAGAGGCGGGTGTGCACGCCGAGCGGGCCGGTGTGCCCCGTGCGTGTGCCCGGTGGCCTGGCGCGCCGGCCCCTCTTCCGCTGGCTGCGTCCGGCGGCGGGCTTGCTCGGGAAGATGCCCGGGGCTGGCCGAGGCTCCCTCCCGCCAGCCCCACGGTCCCGGCCGCCCTGCCCGCGCCCGCCCCGCAGCCAGACCCTCCGGGTGAGTTTCACCTTGACCCGGAGGCAGGAAGCTGTGGTTCCCGGCAGCCGGGCGGGACTCCAGCGCGACCTGTACCGGGGTGCGAGTGCTTTTCTGCTCAGATTTGGAATGCAACCTTGCAGATGATGTGGACAGGCGGAAAGACCACCGCGCACACCTGCGAGATGTGACCGAGCCGGGGGGCGAGGGCTGGAAAAACAGACATTTACTCCAGTAGGGCGTGGGGCAAGCCTTTCTAGATGTTCCTTTTGTATCGTTTGTGAGCGATTCTTACATTTTTCTGTCTCCTGGCCAACTTTAGCCTTCACTAAAAACCCCCAGTTGAAATACACAAGTGGAATGTCAATCAAACACAATTTTCCAGAACTCGCTAGCACAAGAGAGCCAACAGCCTAGGGTGCTGTAATTACCGAAGTTTAAAAGGACTTTCATAAGGTATAAATAATTCAGGAAACTGAATCTGACCTAGTGTGAAGGGAGCAAGGGAGGGGTGGCTTGTTTGTGGAAATCAGGGTTTGGTGGCAAGTAAAGCAGATGTCTTTCAAAGTGAGCCCCAGTGATCATGTTGCCTTTCAAACATCCTGCTAATCGCTGGAAATTAAACGGAAGTCTTGGATTTTAAGGCATCTCCAGACATACAGTGAATATGACTAGGATGCTGATTTATGATTTCATGATTCAAGGCCCTGTCAAGGTCAATAACAGATTTGTTCCAGAAGATAAATTATACCCAAATGTTGGATTTCTTATTTCATTTTGGAGATGGGGAGTAGGTTTTTTGTTGCTGCTGTTGCTTTTCTTTTTGTGGTCCTGGGGTTGGAACCCAGGCCCTCTTGCAAGTAAAGACTCTACCACTGAGCTACAACCTGTCAAAAACAGTGTTTTTTTCCACGGTTGTTTTACATAGAGATTAAGCCACTCTGTGTGTGTGTGTGTGTGTGTGTGTGTGTGTGTGTGTGTGTGTGTTGTATTTTTTTCAGAATTAATGCTAAAATAAACTTTAAAAATGTAGTCCACAACTGGATTATAGTGGGCATTTTGTAGCTACACTCTACATATCTGTGTTTATTTTAGACACAATTTAATGTCAAGCAGTATCTTCACTACTCAAAGGTATGAAATGTTATTGGAATCTATCTGGAAAATGAACTGGCTGCATGTTTTCTGTTCAGGCTTATATACAGTAAATTGGCACTTGAGGACCCACATCTGAATACATGTGAGCTGTAATTTATGCATCAGCTATTTTGGGGGAATCTTAAGAAATTTGTTTTCTTAGACCTTTTTGTAAAGTAAGCACCATTTAAAGTATAAAGAAGAGAGCCAGGCGTGGTGGTGCACGTTTGTAATCCCAGCATTTGGGAGGCTGAGACCAGAGGATCCCAGTTCAGGACCAACCTCAGCTATCTAGTGAGGCACTCTGCAACTTAGTGAGACCCTGTTTCAAAATAAAGAATAAAAAATAGGGCTGGGGGTATAGCTTGGAGGTAGAAGGCCCCTGAGTTCAAACCCCAGTACCGCAAAAAAAAAAAAAAAAAAAAAGTAACTAGGTGCCTCTCTTGCTTTGGGAGTGACCCTCATTCTCTCTTAAATGTGTATTTCCTACTTTCCTAAATAAATTTATATGTAGGAGGAGAAGGAGCAGCTAAGACCTTAATCCCTACCTCAGCCTCCTAGGCCAGTTTCTCCCCTATGTTGCTCTATTTCATAACTTCCTTATTGCTTATGTGTGGGGGTGGGGTGGGGAGGAGAGGGTCCTGAGGGAATCAATGTCTTGCAGGTGTCTTCAGCAGAAAGCTTTGTTCCTGGAGAGAGGGTATCTGTGGAGTTGGTTCCTGAAACGGAAAAAAAGCTAAACAATTGTTAATAATAGTTACCTCTTACTTTCAGGACACAGGACTTAACTCAGTTTGATGATATCTGTCCTTGGAAGATTCTTTCCAGGCCTACTTACAGTTACAATCCAGGGAGTGAGATTACATTTTATGTAAAAGCAAAGTCTGGTTATTCTTGCTCAAAAATGGGAGAAGAAATAAGGTAGATGCTTCCCAGGAAGTGCCAGGTACCTTCTTGGGTGAAACATTTGCTAGTTAGAGACATTTTAATTAAACCACTAAATTTGTGATTTGGCCTAATAATAGCATTTATTCTTGACCCAGTGAAAATCTTTTAAGTGGCTTCAATTGAAACTATGAGAAATGACTCATGGTTTTCCCTGAGTCCGTTTTCCATCCCTGAGGGATGATGGGTTGCAGCTGTTCAATAAATATTTGTGAGACGAATAACAAATTCTAGAATGTCATTATTTTCCAACCCAAGTACATCAACTCTTCTGGTATTGATTTATTTTTCTCATATGTATCTTTCTATGTATCATCAAACATTTTACCAAATTGAAGCCCGGTTTATACATTCAGCTCAGAAGACCAGCTTCCTCAGTTGAAGGAACAATAACAATCTCTCTAAAACAAAACAAAAACCGCTGTATTGGTACCTATTGGCTTGCTTATTCCAGCTATCCGAACATGTGGACTGTTCCAACTGGGTGTTGGAAAGGACATTCAGAAATCCTGAGTTGACATCAGAACTTTCAACTCGGAATAATCTGGATGTGGCTTTTGTCAAAACAGAAATTAATTGCATTTCTAAGCAAGTCAGATGAATGTCTAGTACAATCCCGTATCTCCTCATGCCAAGAGGAGGGGCCAGTTGCATACTGGCAATTTGCTAAGCCTTTAAAATACATATTGTTTGACTCTCTTTCTAAATTTTAAATTAAATCCATCTTATTTTTGTCTATTGATGTGGTTGACTTAGAGACATTCACCCAGGCTGGTGGTTACTTAGTAACTTGTGTTTATTAAAAGCAGCCCCTAATATAAGCACCAGTAATTCCTGTATTGTCCTTAGCCATAGGTAACCTTGTTTGGTTTGAAGTATTAAGAGTGTTATCCTTTTTTTTGTTGTTTTAGTTCTGACTTTACAGTCATCAGAAGCTCTCCCTTTGATTCACAATGAAAACTTAGAAAACTATCTGCAATTTATCTAGATACCAACATTGCATTGTCTAATAATAATGCAGAATTTCACTTTGATACACTTCACTTTTTGTGCCTCTCTGAGCAAGCTCATTCATTCTGAATAAAATAAAATGAGATCTTCAAGTTTTTTTTTAATTGTGCTATGTCCAAACTATATAAATATATTTTTAAAAATCGCTTATCCACACTCTGAAGTAACACAAACACTGTTATTCTCTGCATAATGAGACATGACCAAATTCATATCAAGTATTTGTTTGATAAGTAGACACTTGAGCACTTGAATGAGAATTAAAGGTATATTCCCTCCATGACTTATGTAAGGCCCTTGACAGCTGGGGCTAGAGTTTTGGTTTGCTGTGGTAGCCTGTTGTAGGTTCCTTGAAAGGCAGTCGGTGAGGTAGGCATCCTTTCCTAAGAGCACTTTGGCAATCAAGTGGGAGTGGATTAGTAGAAGGAAGGAGTGGAGGTGATAATCTGGTGTCAGGTGATGACATAATGACACAAGATCCCAGAGATACCTAGATGGAGAAGAGAAAATGCCGGGAAGTCAGACATCAGGGTGCTTTGTTTCATGTGGGAAAGAGCACTAGTGTGGTCACTAATGCAGTACACACTCGCTCAGCCATCACCAGTGGGTCATGGTGTTTCTTCTTGCTGAGCTCTGTTACAACCTCAGAATCCTGCAAATGCTTGACAGCTATTTTAATAAATGTTAGTTATCGACCATATGCTGTATTCTAGAGACGGGTCTAAGTAGGACTTGAGATAACACAGGTTATCATCTAAAGGATGATGGTGTGGTTAGATCGTGCATTCTTTTTGCCACTTACTAGTCCTATGTCCTCGGGCAAGTTACTAACTTTCTGGAGCCTCGGTTTCTTCATCTTTCAATTAGGATATTAATTGCTATCTCATATTGCTTGAGGAAGAATGCATGAATAAATAGGTATAAATGAAAAGTGCTTAGAATAGTGTTTGATAAAAAGTGGTTTTGGAGCTTATTATTCTTGTTATTAACCTACAAAACAAATTTATGCAATAGGTACAGTTTTGCAGATTAGAAGAATTAAGATTGGGAGAGACTAGGTAAATTGCTTAGTGTCATAGACTGGTAGGTGAGAGAGTTGGTAGTCTAACCTAAAAAGTATGACTCAATTTCCTACTTTCCTATTTTGTATATAACCCCATCTCCTACACTGCATGTTGGATGCTGGGGGTACTGATTGGAGTAAAATAAGTGTGAGTTTATTGTCATGGAGCATCAGGGTTCCAGTCATCCCCAGTATAGATTCACTGTCTCTAATATTGAATTAGTACCCAGACAATTGCGGGATTTTTTTTTTTTTTTTGCTATTTTTCTTCATGTTTTGGTATTTTGTAAATAATGTTTTTCATGAAGTTTTTTTCTTTTTTTTAAAAGAACTCCAATTTGTGGTTTTCAATATGCTTTAAAAATCTGTTATTTTGGGGGTTTTCCTCCTAACACTGTTGGCATATACAATGCATACTTCTGTACTTCCACTCAGTGATTGTTTGCTAGAGGCAGGAAGGCTAGGCCTCCTTAAAGGAAGGAAGGCTAGGCCTCCTAAAATAGTGTCTGAGATTATGGGACAGGTATCAGCATTCTGAGAAACTCCCCAGCCTTTCCCCTCTGTCCATGGTCCCAGAGTCTTGTCTGTCTCCCATTGTAAGCCATGGCGAATCGATGATGCCTTCCCAAACTTTTTTTTTTTTTTTTTTTTTTTTTTACTCGTGTATTCAGAATATTCTGTAGAGTAACCATAAAGTAAAATTTGGCTATTGTTTGACTTATTGAAATAATTATGTCTAATTATAAAAGGTCAGATTTTAATTATAGGTGGGAAGATTGCTGTGGCAGTAAAGAATAAAACCCGTTAATTCCTCCAGAGTTTCTCTGAGATGGAATCTGCCATTAGCTATTTCAGTAGTTGACATTGTTGCATTAGTCATTATGATTTTTTTCTTCTCATAAATAATTTTCATAAGTTTATAACTGGTATTTTTTTTTCTTTTCTCTTTCTTTTTTTTTTTTTTTTTAGTACTGGGAATGGAACCCAGGGCCTTCCCCTTGCTAAGCACATGCTTTTCTGCTAAGCTACATTGTTAGCTCCAGTGCTGTGTTCTTTCTAAGTAGGTAAGGGTTTTTCTTGGTCTTGTATAAAGTTCATAGATTAAATATGATTTATGAGCTAGGCGTGGTGGTGTAATCTGGTAATCCCAGTACTTGGGAGACTGAGACCAGAGGATCCAGGTTCACCGCCAGCCTCAGCTACTTAGTGAGATCCTTCACAACTTAGTGAGACTCTGTTTCAAAATAAAGAATAAAAAATAGGACTGGGGATATAGCTCGGAGGCAGAATGCCCCTGGGTTCCATCCCCAGTACTGCAAAAGAAAACAAACAAAAAACTTGATTTACTTAGTTGAACAAAAAATTTTAAGCCTTATCTTTAAAGATATACTTTGTATCCTTTGATTTTTCCTTTTATATAAATTACATATTTCATGCTTAATGTTCCATTTCTTCAAAAAATCTATTTTTAAATTTCATAAGTTTAAACTTGATGAAGGTGACAGAATTTGAGGTTTGTTTTTACAGTTTGGGGATTTAACCCAGGGACATTCTACCTCCGAGCTACACTCCCAGCCCTATTTTTTATTCTTTATTTCAAAACAAGGTCTTACTGATTGGTGGAGGGCCTCACTAAGTAACTGAGGCTGGCTGCCAACCTGCGATCCTCCTATCTCAGCCTCCCAAGTACTGGGATTACAAGCATGTGCCACCATGCCTGGCCTTGGCATTTTGTTTTTAAAACTTTTGAGCTGGGCATGGTGTCACAACACCTGTAATCCCAGTACCTGGCTGAGACAGGAGAATAGCCTCAGCAAGTAGTGAAACTCTCATCAACCTAGCAAAATAAAAATAAAATAGGGCTGGGGTGTAGCTCAGAGGCAGAATGCCTCTGGATTCAATCCCCAGTGCCACAATAAGTAAATACATACATACATACACACATACATAAACAAAACCTTTGACATACTCAATGTTTCAGTGGCACCTGGGTATAAAACTTAGTAGAGGCTTATGTGAGAGTTAACTGTCAGGCAACCATTACAAATTATTCATTTTGGTGGTTTGACTTGATGATTTGCTGAGTTAATTTGGAAATATGAGGCGAGGATGAGTCATTTTTAACTCTTTCTGGCTCTGAACACTGCCTTCCTGTTTTGCAGTTGTCTGTGTTCAGAGAGAAGCCCCAGGTGGGTTGCTTTTGAGAGCACAGCAGTTCAAACTCTAGTGGCTGAAGCAGCAATCATCTGTGCACTTTTAATTAAAAGCAGAGGCAAAACTACAATCACCAATGGGATCATGGTTAAATTCATTTCATTTAAGGACCCTGTGATTTCATTTATCCTGTTGTTAGGCAGGATTAACATTCTGTGATTCTTCTATCTCTAGACCCATATCTTTTGACACTAGAAAAGTGCAATTCAACAAGTGAGAAGAAAGAGAGAGAGCTCTTTGTGGCCCCTGGTCCATGCTACAGTCTTTTGGTAGATTGACTAGCTCTTTTTCCAGTTTCCCCTTAGTAGATTGGTTTATAATTTATCTCACAAGATAAGTTCTCTTTAACAATATGGGTATGGTGGATGGAATGAGATCAGAAAAGAAAGGCCTTGGAAAACCCTTCATATGTTAATGTTTCTGTTCATCAGGACAGAATAACTGCTTACTGCATCCATATAGTACTGAAGTACATAAAAAAAAATTAAAACTGTTTGGAATCATTGGTGGGTATGGCTCTGGAACTTTGGTTTTCCAATTAATGAAAAATTTAAGAAATCAAAATGGATCTTGAGAGAAATATGTTACCATTGTATTTTTATGGCATATATAATCATTTTTCTTTTGTCAAGTGTAGTATTATTGAAAGATTTAGAGAGAGAACTAAGGCAGTGATTCACAAATTAATCTTAAAAAAAAAATGTCCTCCATCCCACCCACTGACTATTGTTCAAAAGGTTCAGGTGGCGCTTGGCAGCCCTCCTTTCAATAATCTTCTCAGAAGATTCCCATGCAAGCAGTCAACAAACTATACTTTGAGAAAAAAAATCTAATTTTATGTTCAAATTCTTGCTTCTATTTTATGTTTTGAGCATTTATTCTTCCTTATTTCCATAGACATTTTCATGTAATAACATATTGCAATACAAACTCCACTTTTGTCTTAAGAGTTCTTATAATGGAATGATATACTACCTTTCACGATCTTAGTCATACCTATTTTTTGATGGACAGAATTAAAAAAAAAAACTCACAGGGTTGACAGGAAGTTTTAGAGATAATGTCATATGTTGTTGTGGATGGCAGCTGTTTGGATAAGTTAGAGATGGGTTTGATGAGACGTTTGAGAAGACATCGGAAGCAAATGGCAAACACAGTCTAATAATACAGAAGGGAAAGGGGTCAGATCACCGAGGGCCCTCAAGGACTGGCTAAGGTTTATAAAAAGTATGGGACTCACCTGATGTGTTTAAATGTGCTCCTCTGCTAGGGCCACACAGTACCTGGTCCAGAAACAGAAGGTGAAGAAACAGGCGAGTAAAGCAGGCTGGTTTGTCACCCTAAAGGCAGAACGGGACAAGGGTGAGGACTCAGGCACTGATTCTGGTGGGAGCAGCTTTGAAAGGTTTTACAGTAGGGTTCTCCAACTCTGTGATCCTGAACATAGCCAGTAAATTGCTCTTTTCCAGTTGCATGTTAATGATGTGTAATGCGAACACCACCTAGCTTGCCATCAAATTCTCCCACACATGTAGAAATTGGCAAAGCTGGAATTCAAATCTGGGGCAATTTACTACAAGCTTCAAGGCTTAAAAAAGGTATAATTTGATTGTGGAGTGAGGCATACTTATGACAAGTTATACAAATGAACGAGTTGAATGTGAAAGTCCCTCATGGTCTCACTCTTGAGAACAGCTGAGAGAGAAGTCAGTGTATGTTGTTCCAGACTTTTTTCTTCAAAATGCCATAGAAATTCAGTATATATTCATTCAACAATGACAGAGTCATATTGTATATATTATTTCATGACTTGCTTCTTTCACTCAGTGCTCAAACTTGGACAGTTTTGTGGTTTAGTGCACAAGCATGTAGATTTTCTAATGGCTTCATCCATCACAGAGATTCTTTATTTTAAATGATCCTCTTTGATGGCTATTTATTTTGTTTCCAAAATTTTAATATTTTTAAACCATGTTGTTCTGTGTGTGCATGCGCACATGTCTGCACGCATGCTTATGTGTGCACGCACACTTATGTGCATGCAGTGTGTAGTATTTGAGCAGGACAATCTATGGGGAAATCTTAGAATTGGAATTGCTTGGTCAACAGGAATGTATATTGTGCAAATAAAATTACCAATTTTTTTTCGAATCCTCATCAATATTGGCTTTGATCAATCATATAAATTTTATCAACCAAATAAATGAAATAACCTTGTTGAAATTCATATTCACGTGTGTGTGTGTGTGTGTGTGTGTGTGTGTGTGTGTGTTGTGTTGAGAATCAAAGTCAGGGTCTTCCATGTGCTACACATTTGATCTGCCACTGAGCTACACTGCCAATCTGATATATATAAATATATATATATATATATAAAATAACTAGTGAATTTAAATATTTTTTTCACATGTTACATAGCTGTTTATATGCTTCCTTACTTCTTCATGTTATTTGCCCATTTTTATCTAATGCTTATCTCTTTCTATACTGTTCTACAAATGCTTCTTACAGTTTAGAAGTAATAGATATAGCTGTTGCAAGTTATGCAAAGATAGTTGCCCTTGTTATTTTTTATTGATTTTTAAAGGTGTTATTTGAACATTTTAAAATATTTTATTTTAAAATAATTTCAGGCTTCCAAAAGATTGCAGAAATAGTGCACATAATTTCTGTAGATTCTTTATATAGATTCTCCAACCCTCAAAGCCCTTCTCTCTGTCAAGGATTCAATCCAGGATCACACATTACATATAGTTATTATCTCCTTAGTCTTTTTGAATCTTGGATGGTTCCTCAGTCTTTCTGTATTTCATGATCTTAAGAGTACTGGCTAGTAGTTTTGTAGAAAATCTTTGATTTGGGTTTATCTGATGTTTCTTCAGTAGGAGAGCATCAAGGATGTGACCTAACCTGATAGTGGTCAAAAATATCTTCCCTGAAGATGAACTGTGTAAACTGACACTGGAAAGATGAGTAGGAAGTAAAAGTGTGAACCTAGTATGGGTGCATTCGCATGGACTTCGCACAGTGTCTCAGTCACTAGAAAATGCCAATGTGTGGAGTAAGGAGTATGAGAGAAAGCTGGCGAGGTCAGCGGGTCTGACCCAGCCTTGGGAGACCCATTGAAGGTAACCCTTACCTGCGGTTTTGAGTTCTGCAGTTTCAGTTACCTGCAGCAACAAGAAGAAGGGTGAGTACAATAAGAAATGTTGAGAGAGAGAAACCACTTTCACAGAATTTTTATTACATTCTATTGTTATACTTTATTATTAGTTAGTGTTGTTAATTTCTTACTGCGATTAACATATCAATTAAACTTTGTCATAGGTATGTATGTTTAGGAAAAAAAAAACAATATATGTAAAGTGGTATATGCTGTCCATGATTTTAGGGATCTACTGGGGGTCTTGCAACACATTCCCCTTGGGTAAGGAGGGAATATTATATGATATTAATAACAATGGAAAGCCATTAAAGGGATTTCAGTAAATAAATGTCAATATTTGAATCATGTTTTTAGAAGGTCACATGTAATATATATAGAATTAATCAAAGGGGAGCAAAGTAGAAACAAGTGGACTAGTTAGAGGGCTGTTGTCACAATGCAGATAGAGAAAAGGGGTAGAGAGCTTAGGGTGAAAATATCCTAAAAAGATGGTGAGAAGATGCAGATTTGAGAGGTATCTTGGCGAGTGAAGGCTCAGCTGTAGATGGGACTTGGGGTTGAGGAAGGAGCAGAGGCAGGCAGGCTGTTTCCAGGATTTGCTCTTTTGTGTACTTGACTGGCTGTTCAGGGAGATGGGAGAGACATGTCTTCACCTTTAGACGGTGGAGTCAGTCACCATCTCCAGTTCCCTTAGGCGCTGACATTTGCAGTGTCTTTGCTTGTTTGTGCTCCTCTAACCATTATACCCATTTAGCTACCAAGTCCTATGATTCCTCTTCAAGATGTCCTCCAATAGCTGCTTATCCTTCTCCATTCCTATGAGTGCTCTTCAGTTCAGGCTGGGCAGCCTCCTTCCACAGTTGCACACTTACCTCCTCTGGGCTGCTTCTTTCTGAAACTTTATCCATCACTGCCAGACCATTTCAATTTACAAACATGTACTGAGTGCCTAGTTGGGCACATTACCTTAATGGATAGACTTGAAAATTAGACACTCAGGGGTCAATTCTTCTCAATTATAATTTGAGGCAAAAGAAAAGAAGATCATTTTGCCTAGTGGGGAAAGAGACTATCCTCATCTCGCTCCTCACATAAAAATAAATTACATATAGATCAAAGTTATTTATCCAAATATCTAATAATAAAAGTATCAGAAGAAAAGAAGAATAAACATATTTTTAATCTATAAGTTTGAAGAGCTTTTAGTGAATGTTGAGGGACCTAGATACCATAGAAAAAATAAATTTGGGCTGAGGATATAGCTTAGTGGTAGAGCAAGGCGTGCAGAAGGCCCTGGGATGACTCCTTAGCCCTGCAAGGAGAGAGAGGAAGAAAAAAAAAAGATTTCATTGGATAGCTTAAAGTTTTTAAATCTTATATAAAAATAAAACAACTTTCAACCAAGAATTGCTACTAATTTAATAAATGTACAGGAATAGTAAAACTAGAAAAACACTATTTTCAAATATCCCAGTAACAGTTGCTTGGGGCAAAATCATCTTTAGTTGCAAAAATTAGTCTCAAAATAACTATCTACAAATACTTTCTTATTTTATTTTATTTTTTTAGGATTGAGGATCAAACCCAGGCATCACATGCTAGGCAAACACTGTACCACTGAGCTACATCTCCAGCCATACAAGATAGTTTAATTACAATAGGAAAAATAGTATCTTTACAAGAGAAAAATCTGACAGACATAAACAAATAGTCAAAGTTAACATCACCAGTATTTAGGCTAATTGATGTCATGTGTCTACTAATACATCAAGGAAGATACATGTCTTCCTTGATGTTTTTATGCTTCCTAATTTCTTCATGTTATTTGCCCATTTTTATTTAACACTTATCTCTTTCTATATTGTTCTACAAATGCTTCTTACAACTTAGAAGTAATAGATACAGCAGTTGTAAGTGATGCAAAGATGGTTGCCTTTGTTCTTTTTTATTGGTTTTTAAAGGTATTATTTGAACATTTTAAAATACTTTATTTTAAAATAACTTCAGAGCCTGGCGTGGTGGCGCACGCTTGTAATCCCAGCCTTCAGGAGGCTGAGACCAGACGATCCGGGTTCGCGGCCAGCCTCAGCTACCTAGTGAGGCACTCTGCAACTTAGTGAGACTCGGTTTCAAAAATAAAGAATAAAAAATAGGGCTGGGGGTGTAGCTCAGAGGTAGAACGCCCCTGAGTTCAATCCCCAGTACTGCAAAAAAACAAAACAAAACAAAAAAAAACTTCAGGCTTCCAAAAGATTGCAGCATTTTTCCAGGAAATATATAGCTCTCATTCTTTCCTGTATTTTATCTTTGTAGCAGTTGCCACAATTTTTATTTTTATTTATTTATTTTTTTTGTGGTACTGGGGATGGAACTCAGGGGCATTCTACCTCCGAGCTACACCCCCAGTCCTATTTTTTATTCTTTATTTTGAAACCAAGTCTCACTAAGTTGCGGAGTGCCTCACTAGGTAGCTGAGGCTGGCCGCGAACCCGGATCCTCCGGTCTCAGCCTCCCGAATGCTGGGATTACAAGCCTGCGCCACCACGCCCGGCTGCCACAATTTTTATTATACAGTTGTATAATAAAAAAAAACAATTGTGTTGGGAGGCTGAGACTGGAGGATCAGGGTTCGTGGCTAGCCTCAGCTACTTAGTGAGGCCCTCCCAAACTTAGCGAGACCCTGTTTCAAAATAAAGAATAAAAAATAGGACTGGGGGTGTAGCTTGCAGGTAGAATGCCCCTGGGTTCAATCCCCAGTACCGAAAACAAACAAACAAACAAACAAAAACCAAAAACCAAAAAAACAACCAAACAAAAAAAAAATTGTGTAGATAATTGTTTAATATATTTACCAGGACTTACCCCTAACAGAATGTAAGATCCACAAGACCAGGTATCTGTCTCTTGGCTTACCATTGCATCACCAGCTTCTAATACACAGGGGAGGGTTAATAAATAATGTTGAATAAGTAAATGAGTACATAAATTTATTTGGAGTCAGCAATATTTGTGGGAAAGATGTATGTATCCTTGGAGCATACTGAGTAAGAATCAGAGTTGGATATTCTGGTGGAAATGAATGAAAGGCATTTGAAAGTACACTGCCAAGCTGGGTGTGGTGATGCAGGCCTGTAATCCTAGTACTTGGAAAGCTGAGGTAGAAGGAGCACAGTTTGAGGCCAGCCTCAGCAACTCAGCAAGACCCTCAGCAACTTACTGAAACCCTTTTTCAAAATAAAAAATTTTAAAAAGGGCTGGGGGTGTAGCTTGAATGTAGAATGTTCTTGGGTTCAATCTCCAGAGAGAGAGAGAGAGAGACAGAGAGAGAGAGAGAGAGGGGCAGGCCCAGGAGCAGGAGAAGAAAAAGCGCAAGAAGAATGGAAAAAAAATCAATCGATGAAGGCCAGACATTTAGGTTATTTCTGACTGTCATAGAGCAGTTTGGCTTGATGCAGTGTCTCAAGTTCAATTTATTTTTTACAATGTAATTTTATTTATTTAATTTTAATTGGCACATTGTAATTATACATGATAATGAGACTCATAGTGATACATTTATATTCACACAGAACATTTGTTCTGTTTTCTTCCCCATACTCAAGTTTTAATGTGCATAAAAATATCCTAGGCTATTTGATTTAAAAAAAAAAAATGAGATCCCTGGGGGCATCCTTCCCAGAAATTCTGATTCAGTGGGTTCTAAAAATCTATTTGTTGTTGCCAGCACCCCCTTCCTCCACCAAGTTATTTTGGTCCAGGCAGCCTAAGAACCACACTCAGAAGACACTGTGTCAAAGTTGAGGGGTCATCATCTACGGGGCGGAAGGCAGGGAGGGGGTGGCCGACAGGAACAGTGGAGGGCCACTTTCTAAGGACTTCGCAGGTACAAGGAACTCTTTGAGAGTTTTAAAATGGACTGCCAGAGAATGTTATGGAAGGACACTGCCTCGTTTAGCTTTTGTCCACTGCATGGAAGAGACTGTCTAGCACAAGACCATTGGAACGTGTTGAGTGGTGAGAATTCCTGAGGCTGGAGAACTTGGGAGAAGCAGTGGAATAGTATTTCAGGATGGCTGTCTTTTGCTTTTGAATGGTAGTGCTAGACTAAACTCATTTGTCGAAGAACTGTCGATAGGAAATTTATGAAAATTAGATAAAAATTGATTAGTCATGCCCAAGGACTGATCCCCATCTTTGAGTTTCAGGCATCTGGCAGGCAGAAAAATGAAAAAATGATGTCATTTAAAAAAATTTATTTGTGACTCATTATACTTCATTGAATTCTTTTGGAGTAGTTTTTTTTCTTTTCCTTTTTTTTTATGATAATGGGGATTGAACCCAGGGCATTTTACCTCTGAGCTACACCCCCAGCCCTATTTTTTATTCTTTATTTTGAAACAGGGTCTCACTGAGTTGCAGAGGGCCTCACTAAGTTGCTGAGGCTAGCTGCGAACCTGTAATCCTCTTTCAGCCTCTCAAGTACTGGAATTACAAGTATGCATCACCACGCCTAGCTGGAATAAAAAGGGAATTATATTAAATGTACATTAAGGTTTAGTGGCTGATGGGTGGCTTATTTTTGGAATATTTAATTTCTAGGAATTCTTAGTATTTTGACAGCAGGAGAGCAAAATTAACATCCCCATATAGATTTGTAATGAAAAATATCAGTGTACAAATATGAATTTCTCCTTGACACCCCACATTCACTTGCCAAATGGCTTATAAGTCATATTAAGTGAGTCATCAAATTAAAAGAACCCAGAATCCTAAATTAGTACATTTATGAACACATGAAATGTCTTTCAAATACCACAAAATTTAGACTTTATATTTAAAACTAGCATTTTTAAAAAATGGAACCGTGCCTTGGTAGAATAACAAATGCATGTGAATTTGTTAACTGCACATACCAGGTGGTCAGCCCACAGACACTGAACATTCTGCCTAAGAGAAAGCAGAGGGAATGAATGCCCTTTTCTTTCTTTGCCAGAGAGAAGATTATGAATCATGTATTTGTAATGCTGAACTGAAATCTTCATTTCTGCAGTAAGTCCTGTCCTTCTTGTCCAGGGCCCAAGGATCTGACCCCCAAATTTTGCTGATATCTTTTAAAGGCCAATTGCCAGTTTTGCTGTGTGACTAGGACTGTGAGCTCCGGCACCCATGCACCTTGTTTTGAGTTCCTGCTCTATCAGTTACTCAAGCTCCCTGCCTCTTCTGGGCTTTTGTTTTCTCGTCTCTAAAATGGAGATCATGGTCACAGTCATCTGCTGAGTGCTCTGTCACATGAAGCATTGTGCTGTATGTTTTGCAGTTATTATCTCAACTGCCTTTTTAACAACCCTATTTGATAATTCCTGTTATCTATCCCTTTGCATTTGGGGAACCTGTTGATCTGCAGTTAGTGGTTTGGGAAGTCAGGATTTGAACCCAGGTTGTCTGACCCTGGGTTACATGCCTGATCTTTAAGCTCAGCTGCCTCCTGTTTGAACAGGCTGTTGTCAGGGTATCTGACATCTTGTATATTAATGCATGCTTTCAGCTAACCAGGAAAGGAAAGCTGTTATTGATACCTATTATTATTATGACAGCCATTGTGCTATGATTTTTATATTAAAGGTGCATATAGTCCTACAATAATACTTCACCTCCTAGAACTCAGCTCAATCTTACCTAGAAGATAGTAGAGAAAAAGAAAGTAAGGTAAAAATGATTTTTGAGCAGTAAGATTGGAAATCAGACAGCACATTCACTGTAATCAGCATGTAGCTCATTTACAGGAGATCTCTTCAAGTCCATACCGAGTCTATGCTTTCATTTTATAAATAAACTTAAATTACTTTATCAGTAGCATAAAATTGATTAAAAGAGGGGGAAAACTGAAGTCAAGAAATTTATCAAAATAAATAAAAATTACTTTTAAATTGGCTCTTCTAAACCCATGACAGATTAAAAGGAGCAAATTAGGAATGGAGGGAAGCATTATTATTGATAGGTACTTGGAGATAAGACTGAATTATCAAGAAATGGTTAATGTTTGTATTTTACATCAAGGAAGAAGTAATAAATCTTGGAGCCATTTCCTTTGAAAATGGCTAAATCTCATAGAATTGAATTGTTATTTAAAAAAAAAAAACACATTTTATCTATTCAGAATTGTCTCTTTTGCCACGGGATTCACGTAGTTAAGGATGTCCTTACATTGCCAGAGGACAATGAGAAAGCATCTTACAGATTCTTAAGAGTTCTTCAATAGTAGCATTTATTATCTTAAATAATAACGATTCCAAGAAGAACAGTTACAGGGTAAGATTGGCAGCTCAACAGTGTGAGGAGGGGACCAGGCTCATTCCACCCCGCTGTCCATACACAGTGCTTCTTGGCCTTGACCCTTCTGGGTTCCAAGATGGCTGCTGCATTCCAAGACTCACATGATGGAAGACACATGTCTAGCTGATGAAAAAGCACATATTCTCTAGAATGTCTCTTTATTATTAGAGATAAAAACCTCTCACAGGATCCTCTCAACAGATTTCCCCTGAAGTTCCATTGTTTAAGATTTGGTCACTTGCCAACCAGCCAAGTATTGACTGCCAGGGAGATTGGGCAAGTGGCTGTCCCTACTGGGACTGGCTCCTGCTGGCAAGGAGGAAGTAGTGGGATGTGTGTGTGTGTGGGGGGGGGATGATAATGAATGGCTGAGTGTCTATCAAAAATGAATTGCAAAGAAGCAAGTAGTTACACATCAGCCATCTCTGATATCTATAATACAAGCCAGCTTTCGGAAGAGGTCATTAGTCTTGCTTCTCTAACCATTTACAGTGAGAAAGGACCTTATGGTTTTGAGTTTTGTACTTGCAAGGTAGGAACTATAATGGAATTTTTATATGCCTCATTGAAACTTCACTTGAGTACTTCTGGTTAAGTATTATGCCCCGCCCCCTTTAATAGTTGAAGATAAGGTGCGTACAAGAACTAAATAAGATGCTCTAGAACTCCCAACCTGTAAGTGGGAGAACCTGGATTCTCCTGAAGTTGTATGTGGCCCCACAACCTGTAGTGTTAGTGCTTAGGACACCAAACCACTTTGTCTTAGTATCAGGATAAACATTTTTATTGGACTCTGCTAAGTAAATATTTTGTGGCCAAAAGCATGGCTCGATTGCCCTTAGAGTAGCCTAGATCTACCCAAAGTTTGAGCTAAAACAAGCATCAGGAGTGGATTATTTAATACTCTTTTCAGTGGCAACTGTATTCTTGCTGAGTGATCAAATCTAAACCACTTTTGTAATAGAATGTATACCCTTGAATGTATCTCTAGGAATAAGAGACAAGAAACTGACACTTAATAGATACTCATATACAGTACTTACAAGTACAGGAAAAATATACAATAAAAGTCAGTTCTAATATTCTGATCAAGTTTCATATTTCCCTCATGAATTTTGATAGTCTTTTCATTTTTATTCAGTTCAGTGTATTTTTTATTTCCCTAGATACTTCCTCTTTGATCTTTAGAAAACGTGTTATTTAAAGATGTGTTATTGAATTTTCAAGTCTTAAGAGATTTTTTTAAATTGTAGTTGTTAATTGTAAACTGATGAATTATAGTTGTACAGGTTATATTTTTATTTTACCACAATTTTTGGTGAAGATAAGATACCATCTGAGTCACAGCACATTTCAAATTCATAGAGTACTGATTAGTATTAAAAAAAATCAAAATAATGTTTTGTTTTCATGTCTTTCAAAATGGACACAAGGGGTGAGCCTAGATTCCTTTTTTTCCCTAAAGCAGGTCCCAATCTGTAAGACTGGGACTTCGGAAAGCCTTCTTTATGCCGCTGTCATTTAAGGCATGGAAATAGCCCTTTTCTTACTTTTATCTAAATCAGATTAGGTCTCTGCAACCCACAGCCTACCTTACAGTAATTTGCTTTAGGTCTCTCCCACTGAGTGAGCTGCACTGCGCTTTTCCTGGAAAATGTGACCTCTAACCCAGTGAAGAGAAGAAAGACTGTCGATTTGGCCAATTAGAAAAGAGACTGCAGGAGGTGGCCTAAGTTGTTCCAACCTCTCACTTGCTGGCAGGACACACCTGCTTATCCAGGTCACCATGGCATTCGGGGAGGAAAGGATGTCCCGTGAAGGTGCCACCCGCCCTTGGCTGAGCACATAGTCTCGGAGGAGCCCGTTCACTGTCTGGTAGTCTCCTTTCTGTATTTTGGAAAATACTGCTTTATGTATAAAAGTGGTTCAGGATTCTGAGCTCAGACACACATGTGTGTGTACACACACATTCACATTTTTAAAAAAGAAAGGTTAAGCAAATTAAAGATGAAAAAATGTCACAAAATTGGACTCGAGGTGTGGCTCAGTGGTAGAGCATTTGCCTAGCCCATGAGGCCTTCGGTTCCATCCCCATTACTGAAAAAAAAAAAAAAGGGTAGATGAGTTAAGGCTGAAAAAAGTCACAAAATAAGCACTGTGCTAGGTCTAATATTTTCCTCTATTTGTTCTTGGTATTATTTGCTACTTCTCTTTTGTTTTGTTTTGTTTTTGTGATACTAAGGATTGAGCCAATGGGCATTCTACCTCTGAGTTACACTCCCAGCCCTGTTTTATTTTCATTTCAAAACAGGGTCTCTCTAGGTTGATGAGAGTCTCACTACTTGCTGAGGCTACCCTCTAGCCTGCGATCCTCCTGGCTCAGCCTCTCAAGTACTGGCATTGCAGGCATGTGCCACCATACCTGACTGCTGCTTATTTTAAAAAGCAGAATCATAGAGCTTCTTCCACAATCTCTTGGAAGACTTGAGATTTAGAGATTGAATTGGGACACAAAAGCCACGTTTTTGCCACATCTCTGGGCATGTCAGCTGCTCTCTTGGTTCTGGAAACTGTCAACTGAACCTCTGGGACGGGGGTGCCCTCTGGGTACTCATTGTGAACACACGTGGTTCTGGCAGCTAGGTTCCCAAGCCCTGAGTGTCAGGATTAGCAGGAAGCAAGTGCCCTGCACACCTCTGTGAAAGCTTAAAGAGGAAAATGATTATGTCTTTGGAAGCTATGGTGAGGAAAAGGGGTCAAGGATAAGAATAAGAAGCCAAGGACTCTAAACTTACAAGAGCCCTCCAGAAGTATCTTACAGATTAAATACACCATAGCTGTCATTCAGGTGTCAGCAAGCATCAGGAACAGGGGCTTACTGGGGGTGGAGTTCAGGGAACAGACTGTGGTTAAATGAAACACTCCTGATGGATATTTTCAATTAGTTGTAAGCCACCTGAGTGCCATAAAGCAGCAGGGCTATTCAGGAATGAGGAGAGTCAGCGTGGGAGGGGCTCAGGAAGGAAGGATGACTAGCAAGCGCACAGCCAGGCTTGTTGGACTGCAGGGCTGTGATTACACGGGGCGTTTCAGAGCACATCAGACCTCCATTTTGAAAAAGTAATTCTATTTTGTTCTTGCATGACATTGAATATATTTTATTTGCCTTTGACTTTCCGCTTCCATTTATTTCTGATTCTCCAAATTGCAGTGTTTATTTCATCTTTAGCACTCAAAGTCATCTTCAACCCGTGTTCCCCACATTAGCTGTGCAAGTTTGAGGATTGAGAGAAGGTGGCCTCATGCCAGCCCTCCTGTGCGGTTAGTGTTACATGAATTTCCTCCATCCCTGAAGTACCACTTGCTTATCTTCATGGTGCATGAGCTGTTTGCTTTCCCTCTTGTTGAAGAAAGAGAACATAAGCGAAAATAGTTTCTGTGTCCTCATCAGAGGCTAAACATTCCTTTGACCTGGCCCACTGCTGGGATAAAGAAGTGTTTTCAGGTGTCCAGTGTGTGGTGCTAGAGCCCCTCTCTCTCTCTCTCTCTCTCTCTCTCTCTCTCTCTCTCTCTCTCTCTCTCTCTCTCTCTTCCTTTCTCTCTCTTTTAAGAAAATCTGGAAATCTGAAATTTTATATGGAATCTTCTAAATTTGAAATGTTGATAACTAACTTAAAAGTTAACATTTACTATAACAACCAAGTGAAACATTTAGGACAAGCAAATGGAACCTTTGGGGCTGTAGCTTATAATCCCTACTCATCTGAGGGCCTGGGTGATTCTGAAGAAGCCTGGAATTTCTAGTTGAGTCAGTGAGATCTTACAGGGAGGGCATAATTTAGGTGAGCTAAGGGGAGGAAAAGAGGAAGGAGTTATTTCTGCTATATCCAGTACCTGGGACTGGGTGTAGAAGCAGAATGGACAGGCGCTGAGCGAGGGGAAGGGCAGGTGGTGGAGAATGTGTATTTCTTATCAATACTGACCACAGCCCCCGTGGGCTGTCCTGAATCATCCTTTCTAGAGCAAACTTGCTGCCTTTGTCAGGATACAGGTCTCGGAGACCTAAATAACTCAAAGTATTAAACAAGATAGAAATTTGTTTCTGTTATAATGGTCTGAGTGTAAGCAGAGGAGATGCTCCTTTTTCCTTCTTGTTTTGCCTTGGCTCAGCCTCAGGACCCAACATGTCTCACCTTGAGTGAGCCTTGCAGCGGGCAGGAAGGGACAAGGGACGGGGTAGTGGAGAAGGCCATGTCCTTCCCTCACAGGGCAGGACCCAGACTTGGATCGTACCACTTCTTTTCACTCCTACTGGCCAGAACTTGGTGACATGGCCACTCCTCCCTCAAAGAAAGGCTGGGAAATGTGGGTTTTATTAGGCCACTATGTATCAGCTAAAAATAACACATCTGTACCAGAAAGAGAGAATGGGTGTTGTGGGATATTCAGCAGTGCACTGCATGTGTACCTCTGGGTCTTGGGTTCTGTGAGGTAGGGTATCTCTTACTGTAGCCACAGTTTAAATTTTCTTATTATTTTAGCAAGACTCTGGTAGCACAAATGGTAGATGATACTTGTCATTAATTTTTTTCCTGTTTTAGATTCTTCTAGCCTGGTTTATTGTTTGTTTATTTACTTATTTTGTGGTACTACGGATTGAACCAAGGGGCCTTCTGATTATACCCCCAGCCCTTTTTATTTTTTTTTATTTTGAAACAAGGTCTCACTAAGTTGCCGAAGGTCTTACTAAATTGCTGAGACTGGCTTTGAACCTGTGATCCTCCTGCCTCAGCCTCCCAAGGCCTATATAGTTAGATACATCAGAAATCACACACAGTTCTTCCTTCATTTTACAGCCTCTTTTCATCTGCAGTACCAAATACTGGTATTACAGGCAGGCACCACAAGGCCCAGGCTGTGGCCTACTTTATTTCTAGTTCAACTGACCTAGCACGATGAGTTTTTATGTTGTTTGCTTGCATAGTGAGTTTTAGAGCAGCAGTTTTCAAACTTTTTGCCTTCTTAAAATTTACTAAAGACACTAAAAGGCTTTGTTTTTGTGGGTTATATATATTTAGATTTACTGTATTAAAATTTAAAACAAATTGGCAAGTGTATTCAAGTAAACATTTCCCCTCGAAAATCTCCACTATACAACTATGAGAGGTTAATGTCTAAAATGCAAATAACATTTTAGTAGTATTATGAAAATAATACTACTTTCAGAACCCCCTAACGGATCAGGGGGAACTTGGACCATATTTTGAAAGTCTCCAATCTAGAGAATATATCTTTATGTTGACTTTGGTAATTGTTTATATTGCAAATGGAAGTGCCAGGATTATGGATTAAAAGGTAAAAGAATAGCTGGGCGTGGTAGCACAAGCTTGTAATCAGTACTTGGAAGGCTGAGACAGGAGGAGCACAGATTTGCAGCCAGCCTCAGCAACTTAGTGAGGCACTTGGCAACTTAGTAAGATCCTGTTTCAAAATAAAATAATAAAATATGGCTGGGGGTGTAGCTGAGAGGTGGAATGCCACTGGGTTCAATCCCCAGTATCACCAAAAAAATAAAAATAAAAAATAAATAAATATGTAAATAAAGTAGTGGAATAAAGACAGGACTGGTGCTATCAAGTAATTAATGGTTCAAAAAACAAGTTGGGGGCAGTGGTAGAGCACTTTGCCTAGCATTCAGGAAACTCTGGGTTTAGTCCCCAGTACTGTCAAAAAAAAAAAAAAAGAAGTTGATTCACCAATCTGAATTTTCATCTTATATTTGGATATTTGAGAGGAGTTAGTGTCTATTATTGAATAATAAATTTAAATGTTAATTAATAGTGGTTATTTTTATCTATAGTAGTTTAATTCTGGTGCTTAAGATATGTTGAACTAAATAAACACTTTGTACTTAGAAGCTCACTGCAGGGAAAACATTGTCTGTTTTTTTGTGTGTGTGCACACTTCTCATTGTTTTGGGCCACCCTGCCCTAAATCCACTACCTTTCTCACGTGGCAGATCCCACAGCTGCTGCAGAAATGCAAAGTGCTAGATGTTTGCATTCAGCTGCCTTTGCAGCCAGGCTGAGAGCATGTGACCTAAACACCAGTCAGACATCTCCATCTCAGGCAGTAAGACAGAAACTAGGGAGATGCAGAAATACGAGGTAGCTGCTCATAGATTCTAGGGCAGCAATTACTTGCTAGTGTTGCTCGTGGTGGTGGAGGAAGCTGCAGACTTCCCTACTAGTCAGTAACAGAGACCAAGACATTCATCTGTTTTTGCCAGACCGATGCTTCTGTATGATTTGGGGTGGTGTCCCTGAAAATGCAGCCCTTCTTTCTGGAAATACATGATCTTTCCAGATCTGTGAATTCCAAAGCCAGTGCTTTTGCCTTTAACTAAGCCTCCTGATTGATTGATACATTCTCAAATACAGTGCCTCTCAAAGTACTGTTTGGAAGCTTCATGTGTCAAAATCCCTGGGGCCATGTGCTAACAATGCCTATTTCTAGCCTTAGAACTGATGGGCTCAGAATCCTCGTGGGTGAGCCCCTGGAATCTACATTTTAAACAGGCATCAGATTTATATGAATTTAGGTACACTAAAATTTAAGAATAGCTGTCCTCATGCATCCAACTTTTTAAATTATTTGCTCTCTGTTAGGGGTCTGAGGAAATTTAAAAGAAACAATTCTACTCTTTTATGAGGCCCAAATCACTAACTGACCCATATTTCCATGCTCCCCTTTCTCCGTCCCCCACATTTCCCATAAGCCTTCATTATCTCTCTTTAACTCTTACCATCTATTTTTCTGGTTCATTTCTTCCTGCTGAGAATTGGTAATTCCTTAGTCAGGATTGCCTACCTTCAATGGTGCCAAATTGTTAGACTTGGGATGTGGCTGTGGCTCTCTCCAGATGGTTTCTTTCTTGGAAGCTTCTGTGACCTGCAGGCTTAGGGCTCCATATGACTCCAGGAATCTCTGTGATCTGCAGGGTTAGGGCTCCATGTGACTCCAGGAATCCCTGGAAACAAGAAGGGAAAAGACTCGGATTCATGCAGAGGCAGAGTGACTCCCCTTGAAGGGGTTTTCATTTTGTGATTTCTAGAATCACAGAATGTTTTAACTTAAGAGACTATAACTTCCCCCTTGTTTTCTAGACGGGGAAATGAACGAGAAGATGGTTTATGTTCAGTCATCTCAGTGACTAGTGGGGTCTAAAGTACAAAATAAATTTAGAAGAAGTGGAAAACTGATACAGAGCTTGACCCACCCTAGCAGAAAAAGGAAGGGAACTAACACCTTGAGTTAATATTTGAATTGGGTAAATTCCCGTAACATCTTCTAACCTCAGTTTCCTCAAGGGCAAAAGTAAGGATTCTAGTAATAGCAAACATATATCAAAATACTGCCTATGTGCTAGTAATTATTCTAAGGACTTTATATGCAAACTTCATTTAATCCTTGTCATAACCATATGGCTTGGGTACTGTTTTCCATTTTTCAGATCTATAACTTACCTGTAGTTGTGTACTGCTACTCTCTACACATTTCCATGAACTCAATGGCCAAAAACAGCATATCCTGACTATCTCAACTGTGCAGATCAGGCTTCTGGGCACAGATTACCCAGGTCCTCTGCTCACAGGCAGTGATCAAGGTGTTGATCAGGGCTAGGGATCCATCTGAGACTCAGCCCCTCTTCAAAGCTCATGCAATTATTGGCAACATTAATTTCCTTGTATCTGTGAAACTCATGGTTTTTGGATCATCAATGCCAACAAAAGAGTGTCTTCTTTTAAAGGTCTCACCTCATTAGCTCAGGACTGTCCAGCATAACCTCTCTTTTGATGAATTTAATATCAACTGATTACTCGACCTGCATGCTCTCTTCACCTTGGTCATATGTTGCAACATAATTGTGGGAGTGATATCCCATCACCTTTGACACATTCTCTTGGATAGAAGCCACTTACGTGTCTAGTCCCCACTCAGGGGAAGGGAATTACGCAAACTGTGGATGCCAAGGAGCTGGAATCACAGAGCCACCTGAGAATCCTGCCTCCCATAGCTCTAAGGCTGAGTTTAAACCCAGCCTGGCTCCAGGTAAAGAGTCCATTGCTCCAGAGCTCTTGCCCTTAACCACGAGACTCATCTTTCTCCCTTTGAAGCAACAACCTCCTTCATCTCTTTGCATAGAGTTCTAAATGAAATGACATCTGGTGGTTTCACACTGGGTCCTCATCAAATATTAATTCCCTTCACACCTCTACTTTTAAAGGTCGGCTTCAAGGAACCATAACCACCCACAGTTTTTTATTTCCCAGAAGAGGCTTCCAAAAGTGTCTCTAAATACCCTGGTTACATAAGTTATTTCAATGTGTTTGTGTTCTTTGGAAGATGGGGTTTGGGATTTGAGACTTGGGTTCTCAACACATAACTTAGCTTCTCTTTTTGTCTTTGCAACAGATGAAGTGACTGAGAAGGGACGGTGAGCACCTTCCTTCTGTAGACCGGACAACATGGAACAGCCGTTTACTGTGAATTCTCTGGTAGGTCGCACCAACTGTTGTTTTACATGTGGTTGGGAAGCCCAAAAAGAAGAACAGAAACGGTCCGAATGTGAAATGAGTCACACTTACTTTCCGAAGTTCAGCATTTACTTGTAGTTTTTCATGCATCTGTGTGGCTGTCTCCTTTGAGGAAGTGACTAATAAGGCCATCTTCACAAGACTTAAAAATAATTTCCCCCCGACAGAGGCATAAAACTTTAATTTGTCTGGCTAGATTTTAGGAGTGTAGTCCTTTGGAAAAACACTGGAGAGAATTTCAGAGATGACATTGCGGCAGGTACCTACACCTCTTTGCACCCCAGCTTCTTTTCAGATCAAAATTGGAGCCTCACCTCCTGCGGTAGTAGCTGAGGGAAGCATGGCATATTAACATCTAGATGCATCATCCTTGTGTAAATGTCTGCATACTTGACACACTTCTCAAGTTTCCTCTCTCTGCCCAACAGTGTGCACATTTTGTCCTGCTACATCTTTTTTCTTTTTTTTGGTACTGGGGAATTGAATTCAGGAGCTACACCCCCAGCCCTATTTTGTTGCAGGGTCTCACTAGGTTGATGAGAGTCTCACTACTTGCTGAGGCTGTCCTCGAACCTGCGATCCTTCTGTCTTAGCCCCCCAGGTACTGGGATTATGGGCATATGCCACCACGCCTGACTGTCCAGCTACATCTTAACCAACAGTGTGCAAACTTTGTCCAGCGACATCTTAGAAGAAGAATGTGCTGGAGAGGAAGTAACCAGAGCTTTGGGATCACATGGGTTTATGTTGTGTCCTGAATCAGTCTCTGAGTGTGAATAGAGGCACATTATGCATCTCTTGGACTCTAATTTGGTATTTGGCCCTTCTGAAAATTGCAGGTGATGTTTTTCATGCTCCCAGCCTATCATGGTGACCTGATAAATGCAAGCTGTCATTCCTGTCTTCCTGAACACCCTCCCTACCTACTCCTGGCAACCCTACAGTAGGCCTGTGGAAACAATACACTGACTGCCCTGTGCACACAAAACGCAGCACCAGAACAAAAGGAAGAGAGGCCTGGATCTTGCAGTGAAATTCGTGACCTAATGTTGTTGTTGTTGTGTCCTTCAGAGGAGCTTCCTTATTTCCAGAGTATGTTTGAGAAGTAGGGACTTGCAGGAACTTACTCACCTTCTGACTCCCATGTTGTCATTCCACTGTGGAATAATAAATCATTTCCCATTTCCTTCTCTGCAGAAGAAACACTCATCCTTATAAGGCATCTTACTTTTTTTTTTCTTCTCCAGAAGATTATATAGGAATAATTAACTTTTTTTTTCAGTACTGGGGATTGAACCCAGGGGCATTCTACCTCCGAGCTACACCCCTAGTCCTAATTTTTATTCTTTATTTTTGAAACAGGGTCTCACTAAGTTGCGGAAGGCCTCACTAAGTAGCTGAGGCTACCTGCCAACCTGGATCCTCCTGTCTCAGCCTCCCAAGTACTGGGATTACAAGTGTGTACCACCACTCCCGGCTAATAATTAAAAATTTATTGTAGCCAGCCATCTTGGTACATACCTATAATCCCAGTAATTGAGAAGCTGAGACAAAATTTTTTTAAAAATTGTGCTTATCACTGTAAAAATGAATGCTAAGGTTTTTTTCATCTGGAAACTTAGTGTTTTCATCCAAGAAGCTCACATGAAAATGAAATATTATAAATTTATGTAACTTCTCAGTTTATCTCTGAAATCACTTTTAAAATTGGAAAGTTTTATCAGATTACTCAGTAAAGGAAGAAAATAAATCTTTTTTTTTTTTCTTTAGGACAAAGATAACATAGTCTTGTTACCTCTTTTTCTCTTTCTCCTTCTATTTTTGTTGTTGTTTTTGTGGCTAGGGATTCAACCCAAGGCCTTCTGCATACTAGCACATATTCTACCACTGACCTACACCTCCAGCCCCACTTTTTCTCTTTTATTTGATATAATTATAGGTTAGCAACTCTCTTTGAAGGAATGTGCTACGTCCTAGGAAACAGATGAATGGAAAATGATTTCTTTTAAAACCCTAAGGAATTCATAATGAAATGCTTTTACATATATAATTATGATTCAATGTAGACTGTATAGTAATAAATATGGACAAATTACTCTTATACATATGGGAAGATAAAAGCCCCATTTAGAACATGATCTAATTTCCATAGATTTTTTTTCAGAGTCATTTATGGATGTCATTGAGGCAGTCATCTGGAGTTGAATAACAATATTTTCATTTAGTGCTCTAGAGTTTGGCAGGTGAATGTGATTAGGGAAAAGTGGATGGATTGCTACAGTATTGGAGACAAAGACTGACCAAGCAGGCCTGAGGCTCAAAGTTCACAAGCACCAGATTCTTGTCTCTGTGTACAGAAGTCTCTAACTGCTTCTCTGAAATTGCAAAGTCCTTCAGAGAACTAGGAGAACAGCACAATAGGGAGTGAACCAAATCAAGGTGTTTTTTTTTTTTAAGTACTTACACTTTATTTTTTAATTGGTATAGATTATTTTTGTCTTGTTTTGTTTTGTGGTACTGGGGATTGAACCTAGAGGCATTCTACCTCTGAGTTATACTATCAGCCCTTTTTTTTTGTTTTGTTTTGAAGCAGGGTCTCACTAGGTCTCTAAGAGTCTTGCTAAGTTGCCGAGGCTAGTCTTGAACCTGTCATCCTCCTGTATCAGCCTCCCAAGTGCCAGGATTACAGGTGTGCACAACTATGCCTGACTAATTGACATAAAATATTTTTACCTAGTTATAAGGTACAGTTTGATAATGCAATACAAGTATATGATGTATAATGATCAAATCAGGGTAGTTAGCATTTCCATCTCCTCAAACATTTATCATTTGTCTATGTTGGGAACTTTTGCATTCTCCTTTTCTAATTATTTTGAAATATATAACAAGATTAGTCTATATAGTTACCTTACAGTGTTTTAGGATACTAGGACAAATTCCTCTTACCTAACTGCATTTTGGTGCCCTTATCTAGTGAAGAAAGCATGCTTTACTTTGACACAAAGTCACTGAGGAAGGAACCAAGTACCAGCATTGCTGCCAATCACACCGCTCTCCTTTCAGAATTCTGACCAAGAGAGAATAGATGAAAGGTGCCAGGTGAGAATAGACATGGAGGGTGCCCTTTCTTCCTGGTGACTTGAATCAGAAACTTCTCTCCCCTGGAGAACTTGAGTCACTGAGTCTTTTTATCTCTTTTGCTCTAAATTAACCAACCCATTCATAGGAGGGACAGCTGGAGACCCTCAGGAAAAGAAAGCCCAGGCTCTGATTGCTTCCTTGGGGAGGAAAAGACAGGAAGGAAGGCCTACCCACATCCCTGCAGGCCAGGCCAAAAAAGTAACAGCAGGTGCAAGAGGCAAGGCCTAAGATGGGCATGGGAGCGCACACCTGTAATCCCAGCACTTGGGAGGCTGAGACAGGAGGATCGCAGGTTCAAGTACAGCCTCAACAACACAGTGACTCCCCTACTAGTGAGACCTAGTTTCAAGCCTAGTGAGACCCTGTTTCAAAATAAAGGATAAACTATGGCTGGGGGTATGATTGGAGGTAGAATGCCCCCAGGTTCAATCTTCAGTACCACACACACACAAACAAACAGAGGCAAGGCCTGCTTCCAACTTAATGGAACCTAGAGAAGCAAGTTTATGGCTCTCTGGTTACATATTAAACCTTTCAGAGTGGTAATCATTTCAGATCTCTGGAGTTCTATTTGCTATAAAATTAACACTGAAATAGACCAGATGGCATTGGAAAAACTCCAAATATCTAATCCTCTGCACCCTGCCTCTGAAGGTTAGCTCAGTAGTTCCTGGCCAGTTTAAAACTGTCTACCTCAATTTCTTTCATAGCTTTCTATGAGCCTTAGTCAAGTGCTCTTCCCACACTTGGACTTACAAACTGCCTTAACTGACTGAGGAGAGCTCTGGAAGCTAAATATGCTCCGAGATAACCCTACTCTTAGAGCATCAAATAATGGTAAAGTAACCTAAAACTGGAGTGCGTGCGTAAGTTCCTCTGGGAACACTGGTTAAAACATCAATTCTCTGAACTGGGCATGGTAATCTCAGTACTTGGGAGGCTGAGACAGGAGAATCGAAGGTTTGAAGCCAGCCTCAGCAACTTAGCTAAGCTCTCAGCAACTTAGCGAGACCCTGTTTCAAAACAAACAATAAAAAGGACTGGGAATGTAGCTAGGAGGTAGAACGTCCCTGGGTTCAATACCCAGCACCATAATAAATAAATCAGTAGAAAAAACAAACAAAACATCGATTCTCTAGTCTACCTCTGGAGCTTCCAGATGGGGCCAGTTAAGAATGTGCATTTTTAAGAAAGGCCTACTTGCTACAGATGCTGCTGGTCGTGGACCACACCTCGAGACGCAGGGGCCTAAACCAGGAGGAAACAAACTCTGGTATCGGAGTTAAGTTCACTACTTGAAACACAGCTAAGCTCGCTTGTTTCCATGTGGTTTATGGATGCTTTCACATCTGGAGAGCCGAATTCAAGTTGCAGCAGAGACCATAAAATATTTGTTATCCGGCCCTTAGTAGAAAAAAGACCTCCTGATGTTTTTCCCTTTCTGAAGCACAGACTTCTTATGGAAGGGTTGAATAACTATTCTAAATATATATGCTCTGTGCCTTTCCAAATGTGTATTGATACTGTTTTTAATAAAATTTAATGTAGTGATTAATATAAATGACTTTTCTTAGCAATTAAATATTATTTTTTTCAAAGACTAACTAACAGCACAATTACTGTTATGTGGAGATCTAAAAATTGTTTGGTTTTTTTTGTTGTTATTGTTGTTTGTTTGTTTTGGGGGCACTGGAGATTGAACCCAGGGGCATTCTATCTCCAAGCTACATTCCCAGCCCTTTTTTATTTTTGAAATAGGATCTTGCTAAATTGCTAAGGCTGGCCTCAAACCTATGATCCTTCTGTCTCAGTCTCCAGAATACTAGGATTACAGGCATGTGTCACCATGTCTAGTGATTTATTTATATATTTCTGTGTTACTGAGGATGGGATCCCAGGGGCATTCTACCTCTGAGCTATACTCCAGACCTATTTTATTTTTATTTTTGAAACAGGGTCTCTCTAGGTTGATGAGAGTCTCATTACTTGCCTTGGCTGTCCTCCAACCTGTGATTCTTGTCTCAGTCTCTCAAGTACTAGGATTACAGGCGTGTGCCACCATGCCCAGCTTTGAAATTTTTTATATTAAAAAAAAAATGAGATTGGGGAGTCTTCTTCTTGGAAAGGCTTCTCTAGGATTTACTGATGAGATTTTCTTTATATTTAGTGAAGATGGAAGAAGGTCCTGAACTTCTTATTAAACTAGATATATTCTGTAATAGAATCAAATCTTCATAGTGACTTTGAATTCAAGTGACCTTCTGGAGACCCTTCAGAGTAGAATGTCAGGAGCCCTGTGGTGGCAGGAGTCCATCCCAAGTCTTGCTCCATGTGAGCCAGGATGGAATAAAAATCTGCAGGTATATGACAATGACATTTTTATCTAAAATGACCTGTAACACTCGCACACCCGAGGAACTGCCACAGTTCAAACTACCATGAAACCTATAAAGAGATCTTACTCCAATAAAAATCGATGTTTGCTCTGGGCATATGTCTTTTTGGTGTATTTAAGCAAAAACATTTCGCTTTGTTCACATCAGTAACTTTTTTTTGTCCAGTAGTAGGGATTAAACCCAGGGGTGCTCTAACTCACCTCCAACCCCAGCCCTTTTGGTTTACTTATTTATTTTTATTTTGAGATAGTGTCTCACTAGGTTGCTCAGGCTGGCCTTGAACTTGCAATCTTTCTACCTCAGACTCCTGAGTAGCTGGGATTATAGGAGAGTGTCAAGGCACCAGGTTCACATCATTAACTCTTATGAAAGGATTTCCTTAGGTATTGGTGTCAGGCTTAGTATAGAAAATACATCCACTAATCAGCCATATTCTTTTCTTCTGTTTTGCTTTGTAGAAAAAGCTGGCTGCTATGCCTGACCACACAGACGTGTCCCTGAGCCCCGAGGAGCGAGTACGTGCCCTGAGCAAACTCGGCTGCAATATCACCGTCAACGAAGACATCACTCCACGCCGCTACTTTAGGTCTGGGGTAGAAATGGAAAGGATGGCATCTGTGTATTTGGAAGAAGGAAACTTGGAAAATGCCTTTGTTCTTTATAATAAATTTATCACGTAAGTCTTTGAAATGAGAAAATTGGAAAAAAAAATTTACATGATATTTTGATGTGGCAGTTAGGATATACCAGGAAAGTTTTAATATTCAGGCCAATTTTATTTTATTTTAATTTTTCATTGGTACATTGTAGTTGTACATGCTAGTGGGATCCATAGGGATACATTCGTATATGTGCATAACATTATTTGGTCTGTTTTCTTCCCTGGAATTTTATCATTTCCAAAAGCATTAAATGTCCAGGTTTTTAAGTTACCATGAAGTGTCTTGAGAGGTATCCAGATGCCCTCTCTGAGGCTTGGGGATGGGAGGAGACTCCAGGAGGGGATGAGGCTCTGTACAGGCCAGCCTGATAGCTGAACATCTCACTCTTCATAAATTAAATTCCTTGTTTCATGCCCTTCCTCCTCCAAGGAATGTAAGCTTTCTAAGAACAGGAGCTATATTGCAGCTCCATCTCTAGCTCCTGAAACATGCCATCAACATTGTGTGTGTGTGTGTGTGTGTGTGTGTATGGTACTAGAGATTGAACCCAGGGGCATTTTACCTGTGAGCTACACCCCCGGACCTTTATGTATGTTTGTATTATGAACTTATTTATTTACTTATTAATTAATTAATTAATTCATTCATTTATTCATTGTTTTGAAACAGGGTCTTGTTAGGTTGCCAAGAGTCTCACTGCATTACTAAGGCTAATCTCTGACCTGCAATCCTCCTGTTTCAGCTTCCCAGGTACTGAGATTACAGGTGTATGCCACCATGCCTGGATCCTGCCATCAATATTTTCTAAATTTGATTTGGTGGGTTGAGACCAGAGGACAAGTTGGGGAAGAGAGGAAAAATATAATTCAGGGAGACAGTGTAGTAGTCAGCTTCATTAGTACTTAGTATTTTTTTTTTTTAAGAAATGGCAATTTATTGACTATGAAAATTCTATGTATAAAAGGGCTTTCAAATTTTTGAGTGAAAGTGGCTACCTCAAAATAGCCATGTAAAAATATCATCTGTCCTTTTTTTTTTTTGGTGCTAAAGATGATTGAACCCAGTGGATTTCTACCTCTGAGCAACATTCTAGCCCTTTTTACTTTTGATTTTAAAATAGTCTTGCTATGTTGCTGAGGCTGGCCTCAAACTTGCACTCCTCCTGTCTCAGCCTCCCAAGTTCTGAGATTACAGGCATGTGCCACCACACCTGGTTCCTGTTAGATATTTATTAGCAACATATCCTAGTTTAAAAGTAAGCAGATGAGATTTGGACTTTCTTTACCAGTTTAGCAACTTAACTAGTCAGAAGGGCTGTTATCAATTGTTATTTAATCTAAGCTGAACTTTTTAATTTTTGCTTTAATTAAAAGTCCCATGTAGCTGGGTGTGGTGGTGCAGGCTTGTAATCCCAATACTTGGGAGGCTGAGTTAGTCCACTTGAAAATTTAACTAGGAAATGTAGAGGACGGTTGGCAACCTTCACCCTACCTGGGAAAACCACTTGTATTTAGAAAGTTAAGTAATAAATAAGAAATTGAAGTTCATCTACCAGCATTGATAGCCAAAACTTTCAAAAAGTTTTGTTTCTGAACTCTGTATCAGTAGATTATATTTATTTTTCACCTTCTGCTCCAGTTTGACAAACACACCCATGGTGTGTATCATATACTAGTATCATATATTAGTGTGGTAAAGCCAGGCATGGGAGCGGACGCTTGTAATCCCAGTACTTGGGAGGCTGAGACAGGAGGATCGCAGGTTTGAGGACAGTCTCATCAGCATAGTAAGACTTTCATCAACCTAGTGAGACCCTGTTTCAAAATAAAAAATAGAAAATAGGGCTGAGGGTGTAGCTCAGAGGTAGAATGCCTCTGGATTCAATCTTCTGTACCCCCTTCCCATACACACACAAAAAGTGTGGTGAAAGAGAAAAGCCACTGTGTTTTCTGGGTTACCTAGTAATCAAAACACTTGAATTCTTATAGGATTAGCAGTGTGATAGATAATTGGTACTTCACTTATTCTCCCTGGGCCTCAATGTCTTATCTACAAATGAAAGATTTATGGGATAAAATCTATCTCTAACTGTTTGTGATTTTATTGTTTATAAAGTCTTAGCTAACATCCTTTTTTGTTTGTTTAACTTTTTATTGAAGTATGATGCATATAGAGAAAATTTCCCATATCATTAGTATTCATCTTGATGAATTTTCAGCAGGAATACACTGAAGTAACCAGTGTCCAATCCAAATATGGGCATGTCTGATACCCAAAAGCCCCACAGGTCTATGCCATCGCCCTACTACATCCCCTAGGGTTGACCACTATCCTGTCTTTTCATACCATGAATTTGTTTTGCCTGTTTATTGAACTTCATATGAGTGGAGTTGAGCAGTATAAACACTATTGTGTCCCTGGTCAGTGTCCAAATCCTCTTCTCCCTGGAGACAGCCTGCCTTCTACTCTCCCAGGTACCTTGATCCCAAAGAGCCCTACATACTTAACAGAAAGGATGACATTCGTAGATGACCTGTGCCTGGCAACTTGATGGAGATAGCACAGTGTATCACGGTCCCCATTTTACAAATGGAGAAACCAAGACTCGGAAGTGCAAAGACTTCCCCAAGATGACCCCAGCTTGGAGGCACTAATGTCTTTTATGTAGCTTCCACAACTTTTAATTTTCATTTGAGAAGTAGAAGTTAATGTTACCACTCCTGTCTCCCCTAAGCCTTGTCATCAGGTGAAATGAGATGATAAATGTGTGTGTGTGTTTGTGTGTGTGTGTGTGTGTGTGTGTGTGTGTGTTTCGCAAATAACAGAATCAGTAATTGTAGGTATCATATACTAGTTGGTCAGAAATAGCACTTACAAGCCAGGTGTGGTGGCACATGCCTGTCATCCTAGTACTTGGGAGGCTGAGACAGGAGGATCACAGTTTCAAGGCCAGCCCCAGCAACTTAGGCCCTCTGCAATTTAGGGAGTTTCTGTTTCAAAGTAAAAAAATAAAATAAGGCTGGGGAGTGTAACTCAGAAGCAGAATGCCCCTGGGTTCAATCCCTAGTACCCCCTCCCCCACCACACACACACACACACACACACACACACACAAATAGAGATAGTATTTAAAACCCCCATTTTGCTCTATCAAGGAAGGGCTGTTCATCTTACAAGTTTTCACTGATCACCTATTATGAACAAGACACTGTTCATCAGGCTGGGGCTACATCAGTGAATAAGAGAATTCACTGCCCTTGTGAAGGCAGTATCCCCAGATCTCCTCTCTACCTGGAAGCCGTGTACCTGGTTTGCAGGGATTTCCTCTTAGTTCTGCTGTATCTTGTTTCTCCAAGAGGTGATGAAAAATAATTAACAACTAATTAACACTTCCTGGTCCACTAGGGGGGATATTATGCTTGTTATTTCTCTTTGTTTTGAATTTTCACTTAAGTTTTTTCTTTTTTTTTTTTCTGGTTCTGGAGACTAAACCCCCAGAGTCATTCTATCTCCGAGCCACCTCCAACCCTATTTTATTTTTTATTTTGAAACAGGGTCTCACTTGGTTGATGACTGTCTCATTACTTGCTAAGACTGTCCTCAAACCTGCAATACTCCTGTCTCAGCCTTCCAGATACTGGGAATACAGGCATGCACCATCAGACCCAGCTAAGAGGTTTTGATTTTTACACAATGGTGCTGCTGACTCATCAGTGGTCATTGGCTCCTTTTCAAGGGTGAGAAGAGATCTGTGTTTCTCTCATGCACATAAATAAAATGGTGCTCTGGTCTGATTAAGTGCCCAGGACCTAAGAAAGACCAAAATGACTTGATCTATTTAGGAAGTAAGTACCCTGACCTTACCCCTGTTAGTCTAGGTGTTGAGTTTGCTGAGCATGAATACTTTGTAATGCCAAAATAACACTTGTGCCGACCTTTACTAAAAGGCAGATGGAAAGACTATAGGTTAAAAGTAACTTTATACACATGTCATTTTTTTTTTTTAAAGGATGCTCAGTCTCATAGTAGAAACCATCATTGAGCTGTTGCTGTCATCAAATGCTAAGGATGTTTTCTCTATCTCTAGCTTGTTTGTAGAAAAGCTTCCCAGCCACCGAGATTACCAGCAGTGTGCAGTGCCGGAAAAGCAGGATATCATGAAGGTATCATGGGATGCCCCATAAGTATCCATTATTGATTCCTCACTCCCTTTCCTTCCCTCCTCTCTCTCTTCCTCTGGAGAGTTGGAGCACAAGACATTTCATTCCATTAGCCACGATGCTTCGATTTCTTCTTAGACGTTTAATGATGATGACGGAGCCAGTGTGGAGGTGTCTAATTGATGGTGGGGGGAAAAAAAAGAAAGACAACGGAAGTGCTCAATCGCCTTCTGACACAAGGAAGGAATTATTTTACAATTCCTCCTGGAGACTGAGAGAATAGTTATATTTCTCTGTACTTGCTTGCAGCAGTCATTTGGGCTAGTTTTGATTAATCTGTACAGCTGTGAACCAATTTACAATTTGAAAATCATGGGTTTTTTAAATACTTTTTTGGTGCACTATAGTCTCGCATCATAGTGATGGTGGCATACGTGCACACAGCACTTGGTGGGCTTTCCCGGCTCCCTCCCCATACAAGATATTCACATTGGCATTGGTATTCTCACACATGTAAGTCATGTCAGTGGAAGTGTTTTCTTCATTAATTCTTCTTCTCTCCCTCTCCCTCCCCAAAACTACCTCTCTTACTCCACTGGGGTTTCTCTTCCCTTATCTAAAGTACCTCTTATATCCCAATTACTCCTTAGCTTCTGCATATAAGAGAAAACACATGACTCTTCATGTTCTGTGACCGGCTAATCTCAGTTAACATAATATTCTCCGGGTACATCCATTTTCCTGCCAATGACATCATTTTGTTGCTGAGTAGAATTCCATTGTGTGTGTATCTCATAATTTTGTAATCTATTCAGTGTTGATTTTTAAGGCAGCCACAAACTTCCAACCTCAGTCATGTGTCACATAGTGATGCTTCAGTTGGTCACAGATTGTAGATATAACAGTCGTCCTGTTAAGTTGCATTGCCTAGTGACATCCTAGCTGCCTTCGTTTGTGTAAGTACCTGCTATGATGTTCACACAAGGAAATCACTGAACTATCCATTTTTCAGAATGTATCCCCAGCCTTAATTGGCACAAGACTATGTTTACCTCTTTGAGAAGTGAGTTAATACAAAATAACATGTTAAGGGGATGGCTTGCCTGAAATAGTCCCCTCAAAAAAGAAAAATTGTTGCAATGTATTTATCTTATTTTCTACACTACCTCTCACTGAGAATTTATCCTCTATGATAAACATTTACAATGTTTCCTATTTATTTGTTTTAGTTTCTGTTGATCTTATATGGAGTTAAAAGGATGTATACAAAGCCAATCATAGCATGAGATATTAGATAACTTTTGAAAACTATGTCACCATATTATAGAATAAAACCTCCCCTACCAGCCCTGTGATGCCTGGGACTGCCTGGAAGCAGATTTTGTTAAATGGTCCTCTACAGTTTTTAAATGGTTTGACTCACCACATCATCATTTTTCTCTCAATTTTCTTGTTCATTGACACTTAGAGAGTTCTGTATGGAAGCCAAAATTCCTAGGCTGCCCAGGTGACTCTTTTAACATAATTGGGGTTGTTCTTATTTTATTGGTAGGTTTAAAAAATCTCCCAAAGCATATACATTTCTCTTGTTTATTCTTGTTAAGTAAATGGATAGGTAAATTATGAATGAGTGAATGAATGAATGAATGACAAAGGATGGGTGGGGTCTAGAGGGAATCATACCAAGTATTGTGTCCATGTATGTTTGTACCACATTGAACCTCATTATGATATATAATTACAATGCACCAATAAAAGTATGTTGAGAGAGAGAATAGAAATTTTGCTGAAAGAAACTGGCTAGAGGCAAGAGACTTGGGTTCTAGTCCTCACTGGGCCACCAACTAATTGTAGGATACTGGATAATCTCCCTAGGCCTTTGTTTCTTATCTACAAAAAGGAGGGTGGAGATTAGACCATATCAAGTTTCCCAGATTTTTCTGCCATTAAGAATCATTGGGAGTGCCAGGTGTGGTGGGCACATCTGTAATCCGGTACTTAGGAGGCTGAGACGAAGGATCGAAGGTTCACCGCCAGCCTCAGCATCTTAATGAGGCCCTCTGCAACTTAGTGAGACCTCATTTCAAAGAGAAAAATAAAATAGGTCTGGGGCAAAGCTCAGAAGTATAATGCTCCTGGGTTTAATCCCCAGTACCACCAAAAAAAATAAATAAATACAAATTAAAAAAAAAAAAAAAGATCACTGGAAGTTGTTTGAAATGTAAGTTCCAAGACCCTTTCTCTTTAGTTCAGTAGATTTGGGAGTAGGCTGTATTTTTAGGAAGAGAGTCTCAGCTGCTTTTTACATTCTGGAAGTCTAGGATTCTCCACTTACCACCCAATCTCTAACATCTCTTGTAACTATGATGCTACATGATTTACATATGGGATGTATGATTCTACACCTACTACATCAAAGTGGGGTACCTGCCTAAACAAAATGTTTATCTTACCAGTGGGGCCAATAAAGGTCTAATAAAGGGATAGGGTTTTTTTGTTTGTTTGTTTGTTTGTTTTTGGTTTTGCTTTTTGCTTCCCTGATAAAAGGTTATATTTTGGAACCCTACAATAGAGATTTCCCTCTCTGTCATCATCTTTGGTTACTCGTAACATGATTTCTTTTTTTTTTTTTTCGGTACTGGGGATTGAACTCAGAGGCATTCTACCTCCAAGCTATACCCCCAGCCCTATTTTTTATTCTTTATTTTGAAACCGGGTCTCACTAAGTTGCGGAGTGCCTCACTAGGTAGCTGAGGCTGGCCGCGAACCCGGATCCTCCGGTCTCAGCCTCCCGAATGCTGGGATTACAAGCGTGCGCCACCACGCCCGGCTTCGTAACATGATTTCTAATATACATACCAGCTACTTTTCTTTCTCAGCTGATGACCTGAAAGAGTATACTGAAAATCTGAAAATCCCACTAATCAATATATATATATTTTTTTTCTTTTTTTAAAAAAAGAAACTGAAGGAGACTGCATTCCCAAGGACAGATGAATTGAAAAAGGACCTTTTAAAGAAATATAACATAGAATACCAAGAATATTTACAAAGCAAAGTAAGTTCCATGGGTACATTTATTTCATGACTGTTTTGTGTGCAAATAGTTTTTAGAATATTGGAATATGTTTTTATATATGATGTATTTCAAATGCCATATGAATTCAAATTAAAAATTAAAGATGCCGTGATGTGAAACCAATAAAAAATTCATGTTGATGTCCAGGATAAGCATTTGCACCAAAGATGTGGTACTTTTATTTCCTTGTAACATCTTATAAAGCAATGCATTAGACAATAGATTTCCTACAGAGATTTAAATATAGCTTTTGACCAACTTTTGCCAATGTAACCTTGAGCCAGATGGCTGCCTTTTTTTTTTTTTTTTTCCAGATGAAAAGAGGCTATAGGATGTAGGAAGAACAGTATGTGATTTCTGATGTATCTAATTATGTAGGCTTTGGAAATCCAAATTTGAGTTTTAAACATTACTGTCAAATTGTGGGGCACGCCTGTAAGCCCAGTACTTGGGAGGATGAGACAGGAGGATCCCGGGTTTGAAGCCAGTGTCAACAATTAGTGAGGCCTTCAGCAACTTAGTGAAACTCTGTTTCAATCTAAAAACTAAAGTAGGGCTGGAGTATAGTCCAGAGGTAGAATCCCCCTGGGTTCAAATCCCTAGTACCACACACACACATACACACACACACACACACACACACACACACACACACACACACACACCACACACACGATAGTCAATATTATGCCAAAGATAATATAGCTAATCTATGGGTAAAATATAATCATAGCACTAAAGGGTGGTGGTCCATGGGTTATTATTAAACCAAAGAGTGAACATGCTAATGATGCTTTAAGAGACAGAAAGGCACCAGAGGAAGAAATTGACCAATCTATGGGTCACATGTGACCAGTTGGTGCTTAAGATGTGATTAGTTTGGTTGAGGTGCTGGATTTCTTAACTTCATTTCCTTTTGATTAATTTAAATTCAAACAGTCATACCTGGCTAGTGGCTACTAGATTGAGCAGTGCAGTCTAGGGGTGAAATGTTTTGTTCCATGTGGTCTGGCCAATCTCTGGCTGAGCAGGCATCCCTGACCTTGATTTGACCAATAGTTAGAAGTACGGGGGGAACGGAAAGAACCTCATTGTCAAGCTCTGCCTCTGGTGAAATCTGAGTCAGTTTAGAACTGCTGTCTTAATCAGATTACAGGACTTCTGCTGTGATGCTGTACGTTTTCCTGTTTTGTGAGTGTCCCTCTGGGCATATCGTAGTGCCTTGCTGTCTTACTGTCTGTTAAGAGATTGAAAATGTCTAAGGCCAGTTTGATGACTGCCTTGAAAACTAACTTTTTCTTCTGGCAACCATGCTTTTATTTTTTTTCTTAGAACAAATATAAAGCTGAAATTCTCAAAAAACTGGAGCATCAGAGATTGATAGAGGCAGAAAGGAGGCGGATTGCTCAGATGCGCCAGCAGCAGCTAGAGTCGGAGCAGTTTCTGTTTTTCGAGGATCAACTCAAGAAGCAAGAGTTAGCCCGAGGCCAGCTGCGAAGCCAGGAGACCCCGGTGCTGTCAGAGCAGATCGATGGGAGTGCACTGTCCTGCCTCTCCCCACACCACAACAACTCCCTGCTGAATGCACTTGCAGATCAACCTAACAAAAGCGATGCAATGGACTATGCTAGCCACTCTCCTCCCGTAAACAGGGCCTTAAAGCCAGCAGCTACTCTAAGTGCTGTTCAGAGTAAGTGACCACGTGGGCCCTTCCAGACACTGGTGCTCCTCACGTGGCAACATTTTCTTGTAGCATCTGGGAGGGGCTCTTCATTTCACTACTAATTGTGGTAAGACCCCTGCAGTAAATGGTGTGCATGACAGAACTAGCTTGTAACTTCAAAATTCAGGAGACAGGACTTTCCCAGTGATAGATCAGACTCTGTCATAAATAGGACTGTATTTTGTCATTGAACAGAGATTTTATTTTATTTTATTTTATTTTTTTTAATTTTTTTTTTGCGGTACTGGGGATTGAACTCAGGGGCATTCTACCTCCGAGCTACACCCCCAACCCTATTTTTTTATTCTTTATTTTGAAACCGAGTCTCACTAAGTTGCGGAGTGCCTCACTAGGTAGCTGAGGCTGGCCGCGAACCCGGATCCTCCGGTCTCAGCCTCCCGAATGCTGGGATTACAAGCATGCGCCACCACGCCCGGCTGAACAGAGATTTTAAATGAGAGGAATCCCAAGCATTTCTTTCTTCCCTGTGTTTTAACCAAGAAACACATGGATTTCAAAGATAAATGGTTATCTGGAGAGGAAAGGAAGATGCTAAGACAATTGTTTGTCCAAACATTTGCTTAATGGTAAAATGTTTATACTCAGTGTTTTTAGCATCATCTGTGGACTGAGAGGGTCTCATATACATCAGTAGTTAACCTCCAAATGGCGTGTGCGTTTCTGCCAACGATTAGTGCTGCTTAGTGCTGTTAGATCAGTGCTGGCACATTTCCAAAACCAAATAGGGAATTCTTTCTGGCAGATGCTGTCAAATGGAATTTGCATTCCCATTTATTTTAAGAGTATTATGATAGGCAACCATTTTATAAGCTACTTTTCTGCTAATTAGTTCCAAATATGTGCTTTTGCTTATTGATCACCAACTTCCATTAGGATATAAGCAATATGTAGTAAAGACAATAAATATTTATCCTATGTCTTATAGGATACAAGATATATTCTATGCAGCCTACATGTTTAATGGTGTATTTGACATATGACCAGAGAAAACATATACATGCAAGGAAATAGTTGTCCCAGGGCACAAACATATAAAAGTACTTGCACTTTTAATACTGTGCTTATAAGATGATTTATATACAAAATGTGTAAATTAGCCTTCCTTCTAATCAATGCTTGCTTTTAAGCGTTTTTAAATAAAATAATGGAAAGTGAAACACCCGATAATTTTATTTTGGAGATTTGTTTTTAACTACAATTGCTCACTGAAAACAGTTTTGATGGACAGGATATAAAATTTGCACATTAGCTTTTTTTTCTTTTTCTGTGTCACAGATTTAGTGGTTGAAGGACTGAGATGTGTGGTTTTATCAAGAGATCTGTGCCACGAATTTTTACTCCTGGCTGAATCTAACACAGTAAGAGGAATAGAGACCTGTGGAATACTTTGTGGAAAACTGGTATGTTTTTTTCCCCCATATCTCTCTGCCCAGGATACTTTTAATAGTACTACCTTTCTTGTGATAAACAGAACAGAATAAAAGAATGCTAAGAGTTGTAAATATTGTGAAACTAACCTATTATAGGTCTATTTCCTGGTCATTATTCACAGAATTATCCTTTGAGAAAACTGATTGTAAAATTTCAGGGGCACTCTAAAAGCTTGTTTTGAAGAATCAGTCAAACCATAAATTAAATCTCTGTTTAGAAAAATGGCAGATTACAAGTTTTCAGGTTTCCAAATCCATCACCTTTGCAACATCATATTTCCATCACAATTGTTCTTTTCACATGCATTCATATGATTAACTTTCTACCGTTTCTATGGCAGACATCTTGCTATCCTTTTCCAGCTATGTGTGGAATAAAACTGGATTTCTATTGCTTTCTTTTGTTTAAGGCTATAGTTCCAACAAGCCAAGATCTATAAGCACCAATCATATTTAATTATGAAAAATATTACCAGAAGTATGTGATAAAAGACAGTGTCAAGCCGGGCGTGGTGGCACACACTTGTAATCCCAGTGCTTGGGAGGCTGAGAACTGAGAACGGAGGATCTGGGCTCATGGCCAGCCTCAGCTACTTAGTGAGGCCCTCTGCAACTTAGTGAGACCCTGTTTCAAAATAAAGACTAAAAAATAGGGCTGGGGATGTAGCTTGGAGAATGTAGAATGCCCCAGTACCACACACACACAAAAAAAGACAGTGTCAGAGCCAGGCATGCTGGCACAAGTAATCCTAGTACTTGGGAGACTGAGACAGGAGGATTGCGGGTTCCAGGACAACCTTAGAAACATAGCAAGACTCTCAGTAACTTAGCAAGATCCTGTTTTAAAATAAAAAATAAAATAAGGCTGGAGGTATAGCTTTGAGGTAGAATTCATCTGTATTGAATCCCTAGTACCAAAAATAAAATGAATAAAACAAAACGAGAATGTCAGAATAAAAGGAGCTCAAAGAGAGAGGATGCACTTAATTTTCTATGCAATGAAGATGAATGATGTATCTTCAAAAGCATCTTTTTATAGTCTCTTTTGGGTATCAGCTTATATTTCTGGGCCCGTGCACATTTTCAGTTTTCAACATTTAGCTTGAATAATAGGTTTCATTCAACACTACTAAGTGTTCCAGTGTTTCATTAGCACATCTCCAAGAGAGGCAAAGCCGTCGGTGACCCATCATGTGCCAGCCGCAGTCACCTTTGGCGCCCTTCAGGGGTGGGGTGCTGTTGACACTTCCTCCTCTGCATCAGCTGTTGTACGGGGTTTGAGTGATTGATTCATTATTCATCCAGTCCCTCATCAGAAAAACATGTACTGAGCAGCTCTAGGCATTCAGTGGCCTGCAACAGCCTTAGCTCGATGTTTTTGAAGAACCAGACAGAAGACTAATCCCAGTGGGGCTGAGTGCTCTTGGGGAAAGTGCAGGGTGTCCTGGGAATGTGTAACTGGGAAACCTAGTCTTCGTTTTTGAAGTGTGGTGGAGTTGTATGTAGGGGCCAGAGCTGGTGTAAGTGGGAGGGGTTCTCCTTAGTCTTGTTGCAAAACATTTACACATGCTGCTCAGTTTTTTTTCTTTTTCTCTGTTTTTTGTTTGTTTGTTTTTTTTTTGCGGTACTGGGGATTGAACTCAGGGGCATTCCACCTCTGAGCTATACCCCCAGCCCTATTTTTTATTCTTTATTTTGAAACGGGGTCTCACTAAGTTGCAGAGTACCTCACTAAGTAGCTGAGGCTGGCCTCGAACCCAGATCCTCCGGTCTCAGCCTCCCAAATGCTGGGATTACAAGCGTGCGCCACCACGCCCGGCTTGCTGCTCAGTTTTTTTTTTGTTGTTGTTGTTGTTGTTTTTCCATTCAATGTTTGTTATCTTTTGTGCTGATTGTCTTTTAGACACAGAATGAATTCACCATTACCCATGTGATTGTGCCAAAGCAGTCTTCGGGGCCAGACTATTGTGACGTGGAGAATGTAGAAGAATTATTCAACGTTCAGGATCAACACGGTCTCCTCACTCTGGGGTGGATCCATGTACGTTTGACCTTTTGTGTTTCAGCTTATTTGGTATGGTATATTATTTTTCCTTTTTGAAGGCATTTAGCTTAATTTAAATAGTTTCTTGTAGCTTTTCAAGGGTAATAAATGTCATCAGATTAAGGCATTTTACTCAATGTTAGACTGAATCTAAATCTGTCAAATAAGGGCTTAAAAAGGGGTATTCTAGCCTTTTTTTTCCCCTACCATTCAAAATTGAGAATGAAAGCATAACATTTGGATATTAGATGATTTTTTTTTCTGATAATTTCACATAAGTCTTCAGGAGGCTTTGCCAGATTTTTACCTGATTCAAGTGGATAGCTGCAGTATTCTCTTTCCCTTTGCTGAGAGGGTCTAAATGAGACTAATTTAAAAAGATCTGAAAATGTTTCTTTAAATAGTTTTTGTGTATATTAAATAGGGTTCATCTACTTTCCTGCCTTGTCCCTAGGGCTAATGGATAGGGCCAAGCCCATTGGGTTTTAATATCCACCAGGCCTTCGTAGGAGCAGCAACGGGTTTACCAATCAAGTAGACAGGAGTTTCAGTCTCAGCTCTTCTATGAATTCACCATAGCAACTTTGGCAAGTTACTTGAGCAGTTCAAACATCAGGTTTAGCATCCATAAAATAGGGATCATAATTGACTTCATTGAGGTAATGCCAGTGTGTTTTAGTCTGCGTTTTTTGCATTTCCATTGCTGTGACCTAAATGCCTGACACAATCAACATTAAAGAGGAAATATTTGGCTCACAGTTCCAGAGGTACAGTTTATAGTTGGCCAACTCTGAGGCAGACATCATGGTGGCATGTTATAGGAGAGGAAAGCTGAGCTCTATTCAATAGCACATGGAAGCAGAGAGAGAGAGAGAGAGGAAGGAAACAAGCAGGGACAGATACAGTCTCCAAGGCCGCACCCTCAGTGACCTATCTTCTCCAGCCACACATTACCTGCCTATGCAACCATTACTGCACAGTAAACCCATTCAAATGACTAATCCTTTGGTGGGTTTATCCACTGATGAGGGTAGAGGAGCCCTGATTCAAATATTTCACTTCTGAATATTTTTGCATTGGGGACATGCTTTCAATACATGGACCTTTTGAGGGACATTCCAAACTCAAACCCTAATAGTGAATTTCTTAGCATATTATTCTAAGGACTCAGAAAAATTGTAACTGTTGTTATTGGTGATGATACCCTACTTTTCCTATCACATAGTTCAATCCACTTATGGAACATCTTTTCCACCAGATCTCACACAGCTGGACCTGGGGTACTGTCTTACTCTGTTTGTGCTGCCATAGCAAAAATACTTGAGGCTGGGGAATTTATAAAGAATAGAAACTTCTTTCTTACAGTGGTGGGGACTGGAAAGTACAAAATCAAGGCTTTGGTGCCTGGTGAGAGCTGCTCTCTACTTCCAAGATGGCGGCTTGTTGCTATATGTCTTTATGTGGTAGAAAGTGGAAGAGTAAGTGAAGTTTCCTTTAGACCTTGAGCCCTTTTATAATAATGCTAATGTTCACCTTTCAAAGGCCACACCCCTTGATACTGCTGCATTGGAGATTAAGCTGTAACATGGATTTTGGAGGGATCACCAACATTCAAATTACAGCAGGTGGGGACAGATCATCCCCCTGGCAAGGGATGCTGGCTGGGAAGATCCCCAGAGCACACCCTGGATAACTCTAAGATCCCTGAAGAATAAGGGACCATTCTGTATTTTATATGTTTATAGAGAAGCACTGGGTAAGGACAGCTTACACACACACACACTCGTCAAGTATTTGGTACTGTAATTTAGGAGGGTAGAGGAGATTTTATACCCAACCAACCTATAAACTGCCATGTGCCCTAAGTCAGGACTCCTGACCTCATAGTATCCAGGTTCCCCCATTGGCTGAGTGTGGTAAATGAATGCCCTCTCTCCCCCTGGCTTTCTGTAAGCAAGATAGCAAATAGTCCTTTGAAAAATATAAGCTGCCTCTCCAATGCAAGAACTTACTTATAATAAAGTTTGCAAAACTTTCCATGTATCTGTTTTGCTCAATAGTAATATGCCTTACTGTTTGCCTAGAGGTTGTTTTAGCTTAATAAATATCATTTCTGTAGTAAGAATGCATTTCAGGGTAAAAAAAATTATAGCGAAGAAATTATACCACTAAAACTGATAATGCTTTAAATTACACACTTGCCGGTCATGATGGCGCATGCCTGTAGTCCCAGTACTTGGGAGTCTGAGACAGGAAGGAGGATCACAGGTTCCCGGCCAGCCTCATCAATTTAGTGAAACACCATTTCAAAATAATAAATAAAAAGGGCTGGGGATGTATCTCAGAGGTAGAACACTCCTGGGTTCAATCCTGATCCCTAGTACCACACACACACACACACACACACACACACACACACACACACATTATTATGTTGACAAGTCAATGTTAGCTTATATTACAAAACAATTCCCAAATTAGAAGCAAATGTTTTTTCCTATGATCCTCTGTGTATGTAAGGTATGCAGTAATGAATTTAAATTTTTTAAATGATGAATTTGGCATAATTCCAGAAACCCAAGATTTTAACTTCTAGTTTATTTTACTGTATTAAATTGTTGTGGTTCGATGAAAATAGGAAAATGTTACATTTGTAAATCTCAATGGTTGTAATGACGTTTTGTGCTGGTTTTTATAGAACATAATTAGCAACAAATTCCAGAGCTAATATTTTTCAGACATAAATTAGTCATAGGAAAAAAAAGTCAGAATTAGAACCAGATGGACCTAGATTTAAATTTAGATTTCTTGGCTTGACGAGTCGTATGAGTTTCAATGAGTGACTCACCCGCCTGCTTACCTCGGCTTCCTCATCTGTAAAATGGGGATAACAACGGCGTTGATCTCAGCCTGTCATTGTGAGAATTCAGTGATAAGATTCATGGAAAGTGATTAGTTCAGTGCCTGGCACATCATGCAGTAGCAGTGAATGGCATCTCTTGCTACCATTGTTCATCGTCGCCCTCATCCTCATTTTATTTCCACAGAGTCAGGGGTGGGAGAACCTTTCTCCATGGGAGAGATGCCCTTACTGGAATAGAAGTGACTCCTCTTAGAAGAAAGGAAGGGCTCAGAGAGTCATGCGGTGTGCCTTCAGTCTCAAATTAAACTGATGGGCAGGGTGATTTGTCGATTGGACAACCTGCCTGCTGCTTCCATGACACAATAGTTCAACACTTCTTACTTTCTCCCCAAGACATAGAAAGCTCTCTTTCACTCAAAGAAAGTATTCTCTGACAGACAAAAGGATATTAGATTATCCTACTCAGACTCCTACTAAATATTTGTTTTTTTAAAAATTAGGGTAAGGCTGGAGATGTAGCTCAGTGGTAGAGTAGTATATGCTTAGCATGCACAAGGCATTGGGGGTCAATCCCCAGCACACATGTGAGCATGTGTACACAACCACACACACACACACACACACACACACACACACACACACACATACCCCATAGAATATTTTCCATTCATTTGCTAATCTAACTCTTTATAGACCAAGTTATTTTTCCCTGTAGAAACATATCTTTCTATAAATAATCAACTTATTTTACCTTTGATTTATTAAATAGAAAAAAAGTGTTGTAAAATATTGCATTTTTGCAATATTACTCTGGTTGTGTGAAAAGGCATTAAGCTATTACTATAGGCCTATACTCTTTAATTAATAATGACCACATTATAGCTGGGCGCACTAATAGCATGTAGTAGACTGAGGCAAGAGGATCATATGTTTGAGTCCAGCCTCAGCTATTTAGTGAAACCTTGTTTCAAAATAAAAGAAAAAAATGGCAGGGGGTGTAGCTTGGAAGTAGAATGCCTCTGGGGTTCAATCCTCGTACTAAATAATAATAATAATTGTAATAGTAATAACAACAACAATAATAACATTAAAATAACTGTAATACAGCAATAATAGCTAATGACTTAGGTTCTTTTTCGTGAGCTAGGAACTATTCTATGAATTTTACAGGGATTGTCCTATTTAATCCTCATACCAATCCCACAAAGAAAATTATTGTCTTCTATTTTACAAGTGATGAAATGGGCAAGAGGAGGCTAAGTAAGCTTCACTGTGCCATGGTGAGTCATGGAGCCAGGACCCAGGCAATGTGTACCAAGGACTTTGGGTTCATGATTAAAATGGTCACATTCCATTTTCAACAACCATTAGATGTTAATGTGAATTTCTAAATCATTAGGTATTGATCTTTTTTTGTATGTGTGGTACTGAAGATTGAACTCAGAGGCATTCTACCTCTGAGCTACACCCCCTCCGGCCTTATTTTTTATTCTTTATTTTGAAACAGGGTCTCAGTAAGTTTCAGAATGCCTCACTAAGTAGCTGAGCCTGGCCATGAACCCAGATCCTCTGGTCTCAGCCTCGCAAGTACTGGGATTACAACCATGTGCCACCATGCCTGGCTATTCATTCATTTTTTAATATTCAAATACGAACCTCTGACTTGCCTCTCTCACACACACACAAGTTTTTATATAACCAGGAGCTTGGAAGCGTTCTTTTGATTTATATCTTCCTCTCTTTCTTATCTTGTGAGTATTCAGTTGCTATGCATGATGAGTCCCAAACACCTTCGACAACCCAGAGACTCCCTTCCTCCTATTTATAGGGGAATGCGGCTCCTTAAAACGCTACCACAGTGTATACATAGTATGTTTAATGAAACCCTTCATGACCATGGACCATCTCTGGCCCAGGTTTTCCACCCATAGCTCTGCTACCTACCAGCTATTTAACCAGTTATTTCACCTTCTTGAGTGCCAAGATCTTTATATATAAGATTGAAATAATAAAAAAAAATATCTCATGGATGAATTTTGATGAACAAATGAGAATCTATTAGAAGTGCCCAACAAGTTCATTTCTAGCTTTTTCCTTCCCAATGCGAAGTACGTAACACTAGTAGCCACTTCCCAATGCCATCATTATTCCAAACAACTACACAGTAGCACTGCAAAAAGATTATGTCAGCAAAATGCCTTTAAAAATCCTTATTTGGTAAATGATGGTAAAAGGAAAATAGCAAATGAGTGGAATTTTCTCTGCAGATGGGCTGTGGACTTTGCTGAGCCTCAGCCGCCCTAACAAGATTGTCTCTTTTCTTTTCTCAGACTCATCCCACCCAGACGGCGTTCTTGTCCAGTGTTGATCTGCACACCCACTGTTCCTATCAGCTCATGCTGCCAGAGGCGGTCGCCATTGTTTGTTCACCAAAGCATAAAGAGTAAGTATAGCCCTGCAGGGGTCCCGGGAAGGCTGTGTCTCTGCTTCTGGGACCCCGAGTGTCCACCCGCCAGGCAGGTGCTTCGTGCCCTTGAGACCAAGAGATGGATGGCAGCCAGCTCTCACATAACTATAATTCTGTACTTTTGTTTTTTTAAGGTCCTTTCAGCGATAGATTTTCTAAGTCATTCTCTTTTTCTTAGTATGACCTTGAAGTTGGTAACATTTAAGAGGCGCATTATCCTAGTTTGATTTTTGAGATTTTATTTCTTGTGTATTACATCTATCACAAGAAGTCCCCTAGCTTTAGCTTACTTCTCTCCAAAACTGTCTTCATTTGAGGAGTCAAAGATTATGGTAGAGTAGTTATGAAAGATATCCTCCAGACTTAGCTTAATTACCTCCAAAATTGTCCTGGTTTGGGAAGACAAAGATGATGGCAGAGTAATTATGATCAAAGGAAGCAGGTAAACTTGATTTGGAGTCCTGGCTGTACCCTCAAGTCATAGGATAGATACCCGACCGCTGGAGCTTCTGCTTCTTCATCCCTATACCTGCCCGTGCTGGACTGATGTGAAGATGAAATTAGATGATAGTTTATGTAAAGTGCTTAGTGTAGTGCCTGGCACCATGGCATGGCACACACTCAATAAATAGCCACTGTTGTTACACACATCATTACCATTATAAGAAGAACTAGAACTATTTTGCTTCTGGTAATTTCCTGGGAGTTGGGGAGGGATTTCCTTTGTGATCTCACATAACAGTGCAACTGCCTATCCCCATTGTGGTTCTCTCCTTCAGGCCAGTCACAGGAAAACTGGTGTGTGTGTGTGTGTGTGTGTGTGTATGTGTGTGTGTGTTTTACTGGGGATTGAACCCAGGGACATTCTAACTCTGGGCTACACTCCCAGCCCTATTTTATTTTTTATTTTTAAACAGGGTCTCACTAATTTGCAGAGGACCTCACTAAGTTGCTGAGGCTGGCAACAAACCTGTGATCCTCCTGTCTCAGCCTCCCAAGTACTGGGATTATAGGCATGCACCACCATGCCAGTGGAAAGATAGATTTTTAAAAAATCACGATGGAATTCCTAGTTTGTGTTTTCTTCCTTTGTCCCATTTGAGGAATGTGCATATGTGCGTCATTCAAATAAAGCATCTGGAATCCCAAGCCATCCTTAATTTCATGCCTTGTTTCCCACCTTAACTTCAGCACCGGCATCTTCAGGCTTACCAATGCTGGCATGCTCGAGGTTTCTGCTTGTAAAAAGAAGGGCTTTCATCCCCACACCAAGGACCCCAAGCTGTTCAGTGTGAGTATTTCTGCAGGTATTCATTTCTCCCTGCCCTCCCCAACTCTTTCTTAAAGGAGAAAAATAACAGCAGTCTAATATGAGGCAAAACACAGTACTGCTTAGGTCGCAGTTTTATCTCAGAAAACGTATCAGTCAGCTGGGTGTGGTGACGCACGCTTGTAATCCCAGCATTTGGGAGGCTGAAACTGGAGGATCTGGGTTCTTGGCCAGCCTTAGCTACGTAGTGAGGCACTCCACAACTTAATGAGACCCTGTTTCAAAATAAAGAATAAAAAATAGGGCTGGGGTATAGCTTGGAGGTAGAATGCCCCTGAGTTCAATCCCCAATGCCGCAAAAAAAAAAAAAGAAAGAAAAAGAAAGAAAGAAAGAAAAAAGAAAATCTATCAGTCTTTGTACAGAATCTCAGATTTCCTCTATTATTTTATTTGCAAGGAAACATTGGGATTTCTGTAGTAGAGGTGATTATGCATAAAGCTACCTTTCCATTTGCATATTTATGTGATGCTTAAACAAGGTTTTCTTCAGCATTCAAATGAGCAAACAATTATTACAGAAAATGACATTAAACATCTTATGAATTCTTCCCACTTGATTTGGGCAAATTGGTTTTTACATTACAATTCAATACAAACTGTAATTATACTTTTTGATTAGCTTTGTATGGCCTGAGAAAACATTAACAGACTACATCTCTTCTTTCCAACTGTTTACTTGGAGGTTCTGTGGGCTGTAGTATTAGAGAAACATTATTTTGAAGACAAGAATTTATTTAAAATCGAAATGACTTGGTAACTTCTGTAAATGTTTTCTTGTTGGAAGTGCATCAACATGATTGCATTTGTTCTAATTGGAAATATTTTTAAAATTAGGAAAGTTTTTCAATTAGGAAGTCCATACTCCCTCCCTAAAGACAATCATATTAAACATTATGATGTAAAACCTGTTCTTTTCTCTCCTAGATATGCAAACATGTGTTGGTAAAAGACATAAAAATAACTGTGTTGGATCTGAGGTGATATGCTCTGAATATAAGCAACATCAACACGAGATACCTGAACATGGACATATGGCTGCTGGATTTTCTTAAGATGTTTCCAGAAATGACTGATATTTTATATTTATACATTTTAGACAAGAACATTTGATATTTATTGCTGTTGCACATTTCAAAGTTTTCTTTTTTGGGGTTGCTCTGTCTCAAGAGAGTTCACATGGTGTTAAGTCAATACCTATTAATGTACCCAAATACTATCACCAGATAATAAATCGTGCTGCAAACAATAATATGTGTGGTATTTATAGAGATCTCTGCATACATTTTTCAGACTTGTAGATGTTTTGCTGCATTTAAGAACAATTCATGTAAAATGCAATTCCAAATAAATTCTGGGTGTAGGTAGGCTTGAAGACAAGTCATCCATCGCTGCACCTGCTCCCTGTAGTAGAAGAAAGTGAGTAGTCTCCATGCCTGGAAGGAAATGTGGCTGCACTTTGAAAAGTCCGTCCTCTGTTCTCAGTGTTTCCAAATCCCAGGTGCAGAGAGTCAAGTCTGCAGTGAATCAGAGTAGGATATCAGAAGGGGCTCCAACTCAGGGATCAGGTGTCAGAGGGCCTGGGCAGCAGACGATTCATCCGCTTGATTTAAAAAACCAAAAGCCGAGACGCTTGAGAGAGAAATTTTTTAAAAAAGCTCAGATAAAATGATAGAGCATATTACCCTGGAAATTTACTGGGGTAACAGGGAGAAGAAATGAAGCATAGGAATAATTGATAATTATAAATAATTGATAATTATTTCATTATAGAATAAATGAAAAAATTCAGAAAGAGTACTTGTAATTAGAAGTTTATATTCTCTGGGCATTAATAATTATCATATATTCTCTGCATTAATTCATATGCTATGTGTATTAATTCATATCTGTATATGAATTGCTATATATATTAATGCACAGAAAATATTAATAAAAGTGTGAAACTGAATAGAGTGATGTAAATACAATGTCGTGGTATCACTAAGGGTTAGGATGGCATTTGTGACAATTACCTAGATAATAAAGGCACTTACCTGGACCAAAAGATTCAGAGAAAATAGGAAGAATGGGAGATTTATATACTTTGTTGGCAAAGTGAATGGGTAGGAAAAAATCTGAGGCTAGAAACGTCGCATAGAATATTTAGCCACAGATATAAGAAGGGAAGAATGAAAGAGGTATTTCTGAGAGCTTTGAGTACATGGAACTATCCTTCAGGACACTGAAGTTCTCCACGCACAACCTAATCTTTGCAGACATTTCTCCCAGGCTCCTTTGGACATCCTGATCCAGCTTCTTGTGCCTTGATCAACAGTCTTCTGACCCCTCTTGGTCTCTTTTCTCATCCTTTGAGGTCTTACCTGAATCTAGTCTAGCTTTCCTCTCTTTTTTCCCAAGGTTTCCTTCTCCATCTAGAGGTGTCATCTCCAGGCACCTCTAGTTTTTTTTCCCTGACAGAGCCAAGCTAATCCAACCTAACCTCCTCTATTCTCAGTGTCTAGTAGACTAAACACAGCGTTCCCAGGCTCTGCTTTCCTCCTGGCATTATATCTGAGCCGCCTGAACAACTTGTGTCTTCATGGACAGTACTAGCATCTGCATTTAGTTCAGTGATTTCTGTGTTCCAAGGAGAGATATTCCCTGTGCTCTGTACTTGGGTGAGTTAGCATCCTCCCTTCTTATTCTTTAATACCTTCAGCATCCCACCCAAGTTCTGCTCATTGTCTTTCATGAAGAATCTACTAAGATAACTGTGGTCTTAGAAGTTTCTGGTCTCAGACTTCTGCATGGGAATTTGAGTTTTTGGCCACCACTCTCTAAGGACAAATTTACTCTGCAAGACTAGATCCCCACTTTTTGCTGAGTGTGCTGTCCTTGATTTCTAAGCACTTACAGATACCATGATATTCTCATATACTTGAGCAAAGTAAAAGATGATATAGTTTATTCCAGTAAAAACAAGTAAGAATTGAGAAATGAATCGTGGCACACACCTGTAATCCTAGTACTTGGGAGGCTGAGATAGGAGGATTGCAGGTTTGAGGACAGTCTCAGCAATTAAACTCATCAACCTACACCCTGTTTCAAAATAAAATTAAAATAGGGCTGGAGGTGTAGCTCAGAGGTAGAATGCTCCTGGGTTCAATCCCTGGTACCACACACACACACACACACACACAAGGAATTCAAAGATACATAATAGACCAACATGTAAAATGATGTCTGATGAAAAAAACTATGCATATCAAATGGTGCCTAGAGATAGATAGGACTCAGTTGAGAGCCGACAACATTCAGCTTTGTAGATTCCCAAAGAGAATCCATGAATATGCAAAACTAACTAGGCCCTTAATAGCAAATCAAAAAAGGACCTAAAGCAACCTTACTAAGAAGGTATACCATATCCCCTATACCAGGGAGGTATTCTTGACACTTACACGTCCTTACAAGGAGAAACAAACTTCAGGTCTGAGGTGAAGTTTGAAACACTGATTTTGAAGGGACCATAATCATCCTTTTGCCAAGTTCAAGCTCAGTTAACGAGACCTCTTCAGAAGAACTTGTCACACAGAGCTGAACTCTTGAAGGCAGGAAACCGGGGACCTGACATTGCCTGGCAGAATGAGTCCCCAGGGTTCTGTGTGTGAAGGAAGGACAAACAGAAACATGGGACCAGCGTTGTGGACGACACTGGCCAGGGAGGGGAGCCCGTCGTGGCCATCGTGGAGGGCGGGTCTGTACTGGCCAGTCTGTAGTATTTTGTTATGATAGTCCTAGCATACTGATACAGTACTTCATAAATATTTACTGGAAGTATTTATTTTCTTTTTTCCCACAGGCTGATCGGAAATGGCTTTCTCTGTTGTTAATGGGGCAGAGATCTCTCTTCTCTGTAGGCCTTATTGATTATAGAGCAAAGCGGAATGCTGGTGGGTTATTCTCAGCCACTGAAATGGTTCCTGGTTTCTCTTTAGGAGAATTTTACTTGTGGGAAATTGGCATTTTATTTGCAACCACATCCTAAAGTTTGTTACTTATCCCTGTTTCATTCTGAACCATATCAGTGGTGCTGGAGACCACGTTATTACAACAGTTTGACCTTAGTTGTGGTTTCTGTTGCAAAATCGACTGAAGTGGTCCCACATGTGGAAAGCAGATGTTTCTCTGTGGCATGTCTTGCAGAATTATCTGGCAAGAGGATCTCATCTGTGAAGAAGATGCTTGAGAGATACCATGGATTTGGCAATGGATAAGAAAGGTACATTTTCAGGGTTTTTTTGTTTGTTTGCTTTGTTTTTTTGTACGGAGGATTGAACTCAGGGGCAGTCTACCTCTGAGCTACATCCCCAGCCCTATTTTATTTTTTATTTTGAAACAGGGACTCGCTAAGTTGTTGAGGGTCTCACTAAGTTTCTGAGACTGGCCTTGAACCTGCAATCCTCCTGTCTTGGCCTCTCTTAGTACTGGAATTATAGGCGTGCATCACCATACCCAGCTGGTTTTTGTTACTTTTAAGATAATTTAGCTTGTTTATTGTGAAGACAACTACCACATAGTGGTTCTCTTCCTTTAAGAAATTTATTTTCCTAGTATCTTGACTCTTCGTGAAGTGTTTATTTGGGAGGGGGGGCAGCTAGAGAAAACATTATTTAGTGACTCTTAGAATGTTGTCACTTAGATGTCCAGAAAAAAGACATTTAAAAAGAAATTACTAAAAGGTATGCCTTAGTGTGGGCTGCTGTAACAGAATATCATAAACCAGTTGGCTCAAACAACAAAACATTTGAAAGTCACAGTTCTGGCCGCTGAATGTCCAAGAACAGGGTGGCAGCAAGGTGAGGGCTCTTCCTGATCTGCAGGGCCATCTTCTTACACTGCTCTCCTATGGCAGGAAGAGAGATCATAGATCATATCTGTAATGTCTCATAAGAGCACTATCCCATTGTGAGGGTTCCTCCCTCCTGAACTAATTACATCCTAAAGGCTCCAACTCCAGGTACCATCACCTTGCAGGTTAGGATTCCAACATAAGGATTTGGGGGAGACACAAATGTTCAGACCACAGCAAGACAAGTGCCAAAACAGCGAAGTGTTTGTCTGTCTAGGGTACTGTAGGGAGGCTCTGCTGAGCGTCTCCTTAGACCCCACAGTTATTGTATGTAAAAGTACCACTCAGGTGAGAATACGAAAAGCTGAAACTATATTATTTATCTCCGATCTGGTGTTAAAGTTTCCTCATGTAGATTTAAGAAATTCTTCATTAAAAGGATAGTTTTCAAAAAGAATTGCCAATTGATTAAGTCACACTAGGTAGCAGAGTCCAACTTATGGAAAAATAAACCACTTGGCAAAAAGTTTTTTTTTTTTAATGAAACTAATATATTTTATGTTAGTAATGTTTTATAATTATAATGTTTTTTAGTTTTGTAATTTTCATATAATTAAAGGAATTTAATAAAATCCATATTCCTGTATATGTTTGAATAACCAAAAAAGGGAACTAGAGAAATGCAAAAAATCCAGGGAAGGGAATATTATTTACGAAACTTTACTCTTAAGAACTGTCACTGTGACTTACTAGAATTCAGGGGTGTGGCGAGGCACAGAGTTGCAGAGCGTGAAAGAGAAGAAACAAAAAAGGACCCAGTGGAAAGGAAAAAATGAATGAGAGAATTACAGACGAGCATTATTTGATTTGTTTATATGAAGCAAAGGCCTTGGCATCATCTAGACCACAAGACATTATCATACCAAATGGAGATCATTAGACCTCTTATCTCCATCAAGGACAATCACCCACACATCTGAGTCAGGTAAACAAGAATTGTCAGTGAAAAACTAAAATTGTTGACTTGAATTAGTTATTGTCATCGTCCAGGTGGGTCCCCGAGGCATATTCTTGAGTCTGAAGAGGATTTTTAAAAATTGTTCTCTGTGCTTTTTCTAGAACAATCATTTACAGATTGTTCGAAATGCAAGCTCCATTATGTCACCTGCTCATATGAAAGCTGACAATGAAAACAAAACCAACTACTGGAAGACATTTGCTCTATTGCTGACTTCAGATGAGCAAATTCCATCGCTTTGGGGGAATTTTAGTTAATTAACTGATTTAGTGGGTTCCTTTCAGCAATAAAATTTTGTACTTAGGAAGTTCTTTCCAGGACATGCGTTATTTTGAAAAATAATGTTTTTAGGCTGGGGCTGTTGCACAGTGGTAGAGTGCTTGCCAAGCATGTGTGAGGCCCTGGGTTTGATCCCCAGCACTGCAATAAAGTAAAATAAAATATTTTATTAAAGTGAAACACAACATGAAATTAACCATTCTAAAGTGCACAATTCAGTGGCATTTAGTACATTCACAGTGTTGTGTAACCACTACTTCTAGCAAGTTCCAAAAGATTTGCATCACTCCAGAGTAAAATGCCTTCCTCATCAGCAGTTTCTCCTCAATGGCCACCACCTCCCAAGCCCCTGCCAACAACCCCTCTGCATTCTGCCTAGATTTATATATTCTGGATATTTCATATAATTGGAATAACATGTAAACTATTTTGCCTGGCTTCTTTTGCTCAGCATTTTGGGGGCTCATCCACCTTGTAGCTTGTGTGGGTATTCATCCCTCTTTGTAGCTAAGATTCCATTGTAGGTGTAGACCACATTGTGCTCATCTGTTCATCCATTGGTGCAAGTCGGACTATTTGTACCTTTTGGCAATTGTGAAAAATAGAGCTATTAACTAGTTACCTGTTTTCAGTTCTTCTGGGTATTCACCTAGGGGTAGAACTGCAGGCTCATATGGTAACCCCATGTTTAATTTTATATTATTGTTATTAAAATATATAATTATATATGTTATATTTTGGGTGTGGTACTAGGGATTAAACTCAAGGACATTCTACCTCTAAGCTACACCCCCAGCCCTATTTTTATTTTGAACTATTTTATTTTGCTAAGTTGCTGAGGCTGACCTAGAACCTACGAACCTCTTTTGCTAGCCTCCCAAGTACTGAGATTATAGGCATGAGCCACCATGCCCAACTCTCCATGTTTAACTGTTGAGGGGCCTCCAGAATATTTCCACAGCAACCGAACCATTTAACATTCCCACTAGCAATGTACAAGTGTTCAAATTTTTCCCCATCCTTGTCAATACTTCTTTTTCTTTCATTTTTAAATTTTGTATTAAAGCCATCCTAGTAGATATGAAGTAGTGTCTTACCATGCTTTTGACACAGGAATACATAATTAGTTTAATTCTTTCAAAGTCAAATTTCAGTAATAAAAAGTCGATGATGATCACTGAAGCCACATTGCATCAAGTTGAAAAAGAGAATTACCAAGGATGGCCAGCTCTCTTAACTGGTAGGATTAGACAGAGACAGAAGACAGAATAACCAAGAAGAACTACGGAAATGGCACTTTAAAATATTACTTTCTCTTTCTATTAAATTTCATGGTTTCTGCATTCTTCAGGAGGAAGATTGCATTTAAATATCCATCAGAAAGCTGGGCATGGTGGCACACATCTATAATCCCTGTACTTGGGAAGCTGAGACAGGAGGATAGCAGGTTCCAGGACAGCCTTAACAAGCAATGAGACTCTTTGCAACCTAGCAAAACCTGTTTCAAAACAAAAAATAAAAAAGGGCTGGGGTGTAGCTCAGAAGTAAAATGACCCTGGGTTCAATCCCTAGTACCACAGGAAGAAGGAGAAAGAGGAGGAGGAAGAGAAAGAGATAATATCCATCTGAAAGCCCATCATGGTGGTGCACACCTGTAATCCCAGTACTTGGGAGGCTGAGGCAGGAGGATCACAGGTTCAAGGCTAGCCTCAGAAACTTAATGAGGGCCTCAGCAGTTTAACAAGACCCTGCTTAAAAATAAAATAGGAGTGGGGGTGTGGCTTGGAGGTAGAATGTCCCTGGGTTTAATCCCTAGTACCAAAAAAAAAAAAAAAAAAAAAAAAATTACCAGTTTGAGATTTTGAGATGAGATTTTTTTTGTCCGAGTAAGTGGTGCCATTTTGTAAAGGAAATAAAATGCTTGAGGCCATTTCATAGGGAGTTTCAGATTGTAGCATATGAAAGGAGATTAAAGGAAGGGGAAGAAATCACTGATCCAATAAAAAGACGGAAGAATAATGTTCAAAACTAGATGAGGAGGGATAGAAATAGGAGGCATGATCTAAGAAGAACATGAAAAGAACGTCTTTTGATCTAGTATGTACAGCATCACATATTTTTCGCCAAAGGTAGAAAATCTACTGAAAGACTTGTGGGGTTTTGGCCTCTGAGAATTTGTCATTACACTACGTAGGAGGCTGTTTGGTCATCAGCTTTTCCTTGAAGACAGCATATGTTGCAAACCCAATCAGACAAATAATCATCTGTAGTCCCTTCAACCCTTAAGGGGCATGGAGTTGTTCCAAGGAGAACATTCTGGAATAACTCTAGCTACCATAAATAAGCAAGAGAGGTGGGAATGTTTGGATGTTCATTTCCCAGATACTAGAGGGAGAATTTAATTAACCTGAGAGATGAAATGCTCAGCCGCAGGAAATGAATCAGAGAGCTCAAATCCCACTCAAAATGGCTTGAGTTGCTTATAATTAGTGTCTAATTTCAAGACAGACATTGCAGAGAGAAAATATGAATCCCACTTTGGAAAATTGTAGCTAAATCAGTGGCACTTCTAACGTGTGAGCCGATTCATTGGAGTTCTCTTTTCCTTCCCATGCAAACAGCACACTGCGCCATCTCCGGGGCTCTGCCAGGACACCTCCCATGTAAGTGCCACTGTCCCTTCCCCGGGCACAACCCCTGCACCTCCCCCATTTATTTATTTGCTTATGACTACTTAACCCTTACTCTTTACAATTGCTTTTGAACTAGTGTCTCCCGAGAAAGGCCCCTGGCTCAGGGTGGAGCTCTTGGCTGTATTTCTTTTTAGTCACTCTTACAGTGTGCACTCTTTACTTGTTTAACGTCCATCTTCCTTGGCAGACTAACTTCATCCAGGCAAAGTCTTGCCTTGTTCTATTTTCTTGGTGCCTCTCTCTCTCCTGGTTCATAGTAAGTGCCCTTTAGTTACCATCTGAACTAACCTTGCTCTCCCAGAAACATACGTTACTTACACATCTGGCTTTCACATCCTGATGTGGAAGGGCCACATCTTGGGCCATCTCATGCCCTTTTCTGGTGTGTGTGTGTGTGGGGGGGGGGTGTTTTAATAAGTTCAAATGCAGCAACGGCTCCCTGTCAGATTGTGAGCATGTGTTGGCTCAGAGAACTTCCTCCCTCTACATCCAAAATTCTTCTCCAGGCTCTTCTGTGTTAAAAGTTCTACCAAGGAGAAGTTCCTGGATTCGGAAACGATGATGCCACAATTTACAACAAGATTATTATTGCTTTTATTATTTTTTGTAATTATTATAATTATTATTTTAAAAGCCATGATTCTTCCCATGCATCTGCTCATAGCAGAGGCAGCAGGATGTGGATTCAGGTTAATTAGAAACTCATGGCGTGCTCAGGAGCTACAGGAGCCTGTGGTGGGAAATTGGTAGTCATACATGAAAGGTATTCCTGACCTTTTAGAGTCTGGCCTGCTACTGTTGGGGAGAGAAGAGGACTGAGAAAGCAGCCAGCCCTGCCTGTCTCTGAGGCTTCTGTGGAGCTCATCAATGGGCTTCCGCTGCCGGTAGAAAGCCTAGCCCTTCAAGTCACTGGGCACTGGACATCACGTGGAAGGTGGGGGTAGGGGGTGGACTTACTGTTCTGTGACTGAGAGGGGGCTGCGTAGGCGCTTAGGCACTGCAACTGGCTGCCCGCAAGGGACAAATATTTCCCCATGCTCATTCAGTAGATGCTTCTGTTTTCCCTGAGTTTTGCCACCAGGTTCACCTGCTCCCAATTCTTTGAGAGACGATTCCGAGCACCCATTTCTTTACTGGTCAGCATGCGCCCTCTAGCGACAAATGTGAAGTACAACAGTGACTACAGACCTGTTTTAACCCAAGTAAACCCTGTAGGGATGATAGCAATGATTGGTGACTTTTGCTAAATTTGTAAATAAATTATGAAATGGTCACCAAAAAAAACTGTACACTAATCCTTAATCTTAAGTCTAGTGTGTATGGAATTCCCTTGTCTGTAAACACAAATTTTCAAATGGAAAAGCTTATTCAATCATACTGGAATGGTTTACAAATTCCCATGTGCCTAAGAATCACCAGGGAAATCTGATTAAAGCTCAGATCCTAGCCTCAGCTGCAGAAGCTCTAATCCAGCAGGCATTGGATCTGACAAGGAATCCTCACGTTTGAAATGAGCCCCTGTGGCTGACCTATGTGGCCTATATTTTGAGAGTTGCTGGCCTAGTAGCTGAACGTGTGGGTTTAGAGCCAAGCTCACATTAACGGCAAGTTTGTGCCACCTCTGCCAGGACCATGATGGTGGGCATTATTCCTTAAATACTCAGAGCCCCAGCCTCCCATCTGTAAGAAGGCAATGCCAAGCCCATAGGACTAATATAGGACAAGATCTCCTAATCCAAGGAGCTTGGTACAGGGTCTGGGCCTGGTAGACGCCCAGCACACGCCAGCTCTCATTGCTTGCAGTATTCATCCTAATGAGCTGCAAGGCCAGAGAAGACCTGGGAGCTTAGGTTTTCTGGATCAAACATGCACTAAATCCTGGGTCTCTGAGTCTCTGCAGTGAGGTGTTACCATAAACAGAGAAGCCCTTACTCATGACAAGAGACTGCTGCCCTATTTGGACACTAATAAAGGAAAAGTAGCTCCCAGCTGGGGAACTGCTGAGGATGCAGTGAATTGTTTTTTGAGGGGGACTGTTTCTTGTTTTGTTTTGCTCTCTCTCTGTGTGTGTGTGTGTGTGTGTGTGTGTGTGTGTGTGTGTGTCTGTGTGTGTGTGTGTGTGTGTCTATGTGTCTGTGTTTTAACATCTTCATGCTTCTCAGGCCAGGTGGGCAAAGGAACAGTTGAAGTTGGTGGTTCTCCCATGTAATTGCATTTGTAGCTGGGTCTTGGTCTCCTCATCTATAAAATGGGTTGATAATACTTCCCCCACATAGTTCTGAGTAATAAATGAAAGATGATATGTACAGAACCCTTCCTGTGATGATTGAAACTACTGGTCTTTGAAAAGTATTATCTTCCCCATCCCTTGGTGTAAATCTATCCAAAGCATCCTTTTTAGAGACAGATACTTATCAGAAGAAGGGAAACAGATGATCCAGGTGTATAGTGTGATTTAAAGTAGTGTTTCTAGCCCAGCATGGTGGAGCATACGTATAATCCCAATACTTGGGAGGCTGAGACTGGAGGATCCGGGTTTGCGACCAGCCTCGGCTACTTAGTGAGGTTCTCCGCAACTTAGTGAGACCCTGTTTCAAAATAAAGAATAAAAATAGGGCCGGGCATGGTGGCGCATGCTTGTAATCCCAGCATTTGGGAGGCTGAGACCAAAGGATCCGGGTTCGCAGCCAGCCTCAGCTACCTAGTGAGGCACTCCGCAATTTAGGGAGACCCTGTTTCAAAATAAAGAATAAAATAGGGCTGGAGGTATAGCTTGGAGGTAGAATACCCCTGGGTTCAATCCTCAGTACCGCAAAAAAAAAAAAAAGGAGTGTTTCTAAAAAATCTATATTTAAAAATAATCGATAAACTTGAAAGTTATGCCTTCCTTAAATACACACATAAAGTTTAATATATGCTATATTAAGAGATTAAGAGTAATGCCTTTTATATTAGTTATACATGTATATTAATATAAAAATGTGATTTAATAAGTAAATAAATATATATACATATATATATATATTTTTTTTTGCAGTACTGGGGATCGAACCCAGGGGCATTCTACCTCCAAGCTATACCCCAACCCTATTTTTTATTCTTTATTTTGAAACATGGTCTCACTAGGTTGCAGAGCCTCACTAGGTAACTGAGGCTGGCGTAAACCTGGACCCTCCAGTCTAAGCCTCCCAAATGCTGGGATTACAAGCGTGTGCCCCCACGTCCGGCAATATTTTTTTTTTTTTTTTTTTTTTTTTTTTTTGGCGGTACTGGGGATTGAACTCAGGGGCATTCTACCTCCGAGCTATACCCCCAGCCCCATTTTTTTTTTTTATTCTTTATTTTGAAACCGAGTCTCACTAAGTTGCGGAGTGCCTCACTAGGTAGCTGAGGCTGGCCGCGAACCCGGATCCTCCGGTCTCAGCCTCCCG
>PVLC010003267.1:65978-100257 GCA_004027655.1 Graphiurus murinus | reverse complement strand
CATCCTGTCTCAGCCTCCCAAGTACTGGGATTATAGGCATGCACCACCACACCCAGCTCCCAGCTCCCCCATTCTCTTTCTTTTCTTTTTTTTTTTACGGTACTAGGGATTGAACCTAGAGGCATTCTACCTCCAAGCTACACCCCCAGCCCTATTTTTTATTCTTTATTTTTAAACAGGGTCTCACTAAGTTGCGGAGGGCTTCACTAAGTAGCTGAGGCTGGCCACAAACCTGCGATCTTCCTGTCCTAGCCCCTCAGGTACTGGGATTACAAGTGTGCGCCACCACGCCCGGCTCCCCCATTCTCTACTTCCAAACTAATGTTCCCCAAGCTTTGGCCATGTTGGGGAAAGGCAGAGTAGATAGGCACAGACAAGAATCTGTAGATAAGAGGAGGGGAAAGGGTATATTCCTGGTATCCCCAGGGGGTCAGCAGGGGCTTCTATTTGTCTGAGGGACTGGAGGGTTCTGCTTGCCTCCTGGGACAGAGATTTGTACACAGGGAGAAAACACTTCCTTCAGTTCTCTGCTCAGCTGTATCTCCTCTGAGATCCCTCCAGGAAGTAGCCCGCCCCACAACTGTACTGTGTCCCTGCTCCGCTTTGCTTTGCTTTGCTTTGCTTTATAGTGCCTCCTGACAGTGTGCAATATTCTGTCCGTTAATCTTAGTATTCAGTGTTTCTCTTGCTGCGCCAGCGAGCTTCGGGAGGGCAGGAGTTTGGTCTTGTTCTCTGCTTCAACCCGGCACCAGAATATTTATTGAATAAATATGAATTGTGTGAATGGCTGCTGGGCACTAGGATCCCAGGGCTCCAGGCCCCCTGCCACAGCATAGGGCCCCAGCTAAGCAGGCACCCCATGCTGGGGCCCCAGCCTCTCCTGTCTACAGATCCTTCTCCGTCCTGTCTCCCGGGCTGTGTTCCCTCCACACCCAGCTCAATGCTCAGACCTGGGCAGAACTGGGAACCGGAAAAGCTTAGGCAGCCTGTGGGGAAGTGAAGACCCAGCTCTGGCTCTCCCAGGCCTTACATGCACAAAATGTTTTGTCATCAGAAGGCAATCTGTATTTCACTCCAACTTTAAAAGTGGGGAAATGGAGGTTCAGGGAAGTTACATGACCAACTTGATTGTTGTTTAACCAACATCGGGGGTTGGAGGGATGACCGTCTGGTCTTGTTTACATCCCGCTTCTATAGACCTTTCTGCCTTTTCCTGGCCACTACCAATTCTAGATTGAGACCTCCCTACACCTCACCTCGAAGCTGACTCTCATTCATGCATTCATTGGCTCGGAAAGGGGAGACAGGTGTGTGCAGTGCGCTGGCAGGCTTAGGTCCACAGTGAAGGAGTCTGGGGGTCACAGAGAGATCTCACCCAGCATGGCAGGAGTCTTAGGATCCACGCTCCTTTCTGAGGTCCTTTACGCTCTGCTTTGTGCTCGCTTACCCGCATCTCTCCTCGCACAGCCTGCAAACTGGTCGGAGGCAAGCGCTCCCGGCCCGGTTAGCTGCTTCCCGTCCCTGCTTCAGTGTTTCATCTCCCAGGCAACCTCCTCCCGGCCCCAGGCTGACCTGAGCCCCTCTGCTCAGGCCTCCCTGCGGCTTTGCCTCCTCCTGTCACACTTTACTGACTCCCTGGCTTCTCCTGGCTCACTGCCTAGCCACACAGCTCCTTGAGGGTGGGACGGTGGTGTTTTTTCCTTATGCCTGGATCTCCTCTGAGCACAAATTACATGAGAAGTATAGGTACACTGTTCTTAGTAGAATCAGAAGAGATGAAATTGGCATGGTGGGAGTACAGCTGCAGGGAAGGGAGAGATTGGGAGGAGGGACGTGACCCCTGAACACAACCTCTAAAAGTGAGGCGTGTTGGTGGGAAGCCGAGGAGAAAGCAGTGGCCTCTTGTTCATCTGTCCATTTACTCCATTGGAGGTCTTGGAGCTGTCTGGGCAGAAAGTGAAGGGGAGACAGCTTCCATGTGGGAGAAGCAGGGACCTTGCCCTCTGCTGCACTGACCCTATCTCCTCCTGCAGACAGAGCCACGAACCCCCTGAACAAGGAGCTGAACTGGGCCAGCATCAACAGCTTCTGTGAGCAGCTCAACGAGGACTTCGAGGGGTAGGTGGTCCCCTCCTTTGCTGACATGCTCAGGAGCCCACTGTGCCCCAGCCAGCACACCCCAGAGCCTGACCTCAGGCAGAAAGACCTGGCTGGGTTGAGGTGCAGCTTCCCCGCCTAGTGCATTCACAGTTAACCATGGCACTTTGTGCTGGGGGCTGCTTGCGTGTCCCCCTCTGAGGTGGGCCTTACCGCTGGGCCCCGAAGCTCAGGGGACTCAGCAGTTGGAGCTAAGATCTGACAGAGGCAGGGCAGTCCTGAGCTTGGTCCATCCCAGGCCTGGATGGCACACTTCCCAGCAGGCCCCTTGCTCAAGGAAGAACCAGAATTGCCACATTAGAACCACTTGAGTGCTTGTCCAAAATGCACGTTCTGGGCTGCCTACCTGACTCTGTAGTGGAGGCTTACAAGTGGACCCCTGCCCAGGCTCCATGGGTGGGGCTGGGGTTTAGGAGCCTCGGCTCTGTGTTGTGCACCTCTGCCCCACCTCCGTCGGTGCAGGTGCTCCCCTCGCAGCCCAGCTACGTGATGCGTGTGCTTGGAAGTCAGGCTGCTTGGGAGCAAATCCCATCCCCTCTCTTAGCCAAATAATGGTGGATGTGTAATTGGTCACCTCTGAGCCTCATGGAGGGCGGGCGGGGAGGCACATGCAAGGCACCTTGCGCGTCCCTGGTGCTCAGTACGGGCTAGCCATGCTGTCACTCATGACGTACTGTCACCACCTCCACCGTGAGGCTGCTCTGATCTCCCCCAGCAGAACCTCCTTCACCACGCTGACTTCCTGGGGAGCCAAGTCTGCTGTCGCCTGTGGCACATCACCACGTTTTGCATCCAGCTGGCCCCATGGCAGCTGTAGTCCTCTGTCCATATTGTCTCTGCAGCAAGCTAAGGACAGGGCATGTCAGTTCTTAAAGCCAGCCAAGGAGCTAAGCTTGTGCCTTTTGAAGGCCCTTCCCTCCACTCCTTGCCTGGCCCTGCCCTGCCCCCTCCTAGGTCCCCATCTGATCTAGGGAGGGAGCTGGGCCTTTGCATATGCCGCAGAGGCTGAAGTCCCAGCAGGCTAGTGTAGCGACCCTCCCTTGGAGTGACCGGGCTCCATGGCAATCCTGGCTCTGTTGTTTCTCCATCCAGGCCTCCACTTGCCACCCGGCTGCTGGCCCACAAGATCCAGTCCCCGCAGGAGTGGGAGGCGATCCAGGCCCTGACGGTGAGAGAAGGAGAGAGAGGGTGCCCTCTGTCCCCAAACAGACAGTGGCACCAGGGAAGGCCAAGACCGAGGTTCTTGGGGTTCCATAAGGCTCTGCTCAGAGCTCAGGGAAGCTGTGACCATGTGGTGCAGGGTGGAGGTCTGGCTGGCTCCCCATACTCTTTAGGGTTAAGACTCTCCTTTTTTTAAATTTTTCTTTTGTGGTACTGGGGATTGAACCCAGGGGTGTTCTACCTCCAAGCCAAACCCTCAATCCTTTTTATTTTCTGTTTTGAAACAAGGTTTTGCTACGCTGCTGAGACTGTCCTTGAACCTGTGATCCTCCTGTCCCATCCTCCCAAATACTGGGATTACAGGCATGAGCCACCACGCCTCGCATAGGCTTAGGTCTCTGCTTTGTTTTATTATTATTATTTTATTTTTTCAGTGCTGGGTATTGAACTCAGGGTATTGAGCTTGCTAGGCAAACTCTCTGCCACTGAGCTGCAGCCCCAACCCCCGCTGAGGTCGTCTTGTGAGACCTCACATGGTCCAGGGGTTTTCCACTCCAGCTGTCCAGTGGATGCCTCCCCAGAGATGTGTTAAATAGGACTTAGGCCAGTATGGGGGCACACACCTATAACCCCAGTACTTGGAAGATTGAGACAGGAGGATCAGAAGTTCAAGGCCAGCTTCAGCTACTTAGCAAGACCCTTTCTTCTTTCTTTCTTTTCTCACTTATTTTGGGGAGGGGGAGAATTACTGGGGATTGAACCTCCAGGCTCCACCTCCAGCCCTTTTTATTTCTTGTTTTGAAACAGGGTCTTGCTAAGGCAGGGTTGCTGAGGCTGTCCTGGAACCTGCAATCCTCCTGTCTCAGCCTCCCAAGTACTGGGATTACAAACATGTGCCACTACACCCAGCAAAAGAAAGTTTTTATTAATGTGTTTAATATGTTAGTTTTTACCTTGTATATATACAGGTCCTATGATTTCACAGATACACAGATATGATTTCACAGTTTAAGATAAGTAGGTAGTACCAATTAAAAAATTTTTTTTCCCGGTACTGGGGATTGAACTCGGGTGTTCTACCTGCGAGCTATACCCCGAGCCCTATTTTGTACTCTTTATTTTGAAACAGGGTCTCACTAAGTTGTGGAGTGCCTCACTAGGTAGCTGAGGCTGGCCATGAACCGGGATCCTTCGGTCTCAGCCTCCCAAATGCTGGTATTACAAGCGTGCGCCACCACGCCCGGCTCAATTAAAATTTTTTAAAAAGAAAAACAGTGAGAAAATTATGTCCAAGTGGTACTCAGATGTGGCCCACGCCATGGAGGTTGGGCAGTGCTGGCCACTACATGTCCCCTGACCCGTCCCCTAGACGGGTGGTGGCCAGTCTCAGGGGCCTCGGAACCTCAGAAGCGCGTGTCCTCTGAGTCACTCCATCCCTGGGCTTCTGGCTTGGCCAAGGTGCTCACACCTGCTTCCTGACCCAGGTGCTGGAGACATGCATGAGGACCTGCGGCAAGAGGTTCCACGACGAGGTGGGCAAGTTCCGCTTCCTGAACGAGCTCATCAAGGTCGTGTCTCCCAAGGTGGGTCCCCTGCCCAGGTCCAGACGTGCTCTGTCAGGTGCAGGCCAAGGAAAGAGGACACTGGACAGGCCTCCCTGAGGGCCACCTTAGACCTCAGACCCAGATACACACGATCCTTTTTCATGACCCCTTCCCAGTGGAGAACTGACCCCAGGGAAGCACACAGGTGATTAGCAGCTCCCCCAGCTCAGACCTGCCCACAGCACCCCACATAGTCCCTGGCAGAAGGTCTCCCTGTCCTGGCCACCCACCTGTGGCCCCCTTGGGCCGTGGCATCCAAGGCCACAAATGTGAGTGACTGAGCCCCTGGCCTGCTGTGAGGAGCCTCCCACAGACCGTGACGTGTGTGATGTCCCCGCGGTGAGAGTCCACTCCCTTCACCATTCCTTGCTCAAACCCATGCTCTGACCAGGGCTGCTGAGTAACTCGCCTGCCCCCATTCTCCTGGGGGCAGGAGGACTGGGGAGAGAGCTGCCTCTCCTAGCTGGTTTTGCTGCTGGCGATGGTTCGTGGGGCCCAGGGCCTTACAGTTCCAACTTGCCCCTTCCCTGGCCAGCCGGGAAGCCGAAGCCGCTGGCTCCTTCTTGAGGTCTCGAGTTTCAGTCACCCTGAGCAGACGCTGTGCCCTGGGCTTTCCCTCTTTCCCTCTGCACCCCTCCACCGAGGGAGACTGAATCACAGGGCTGACACCACCAGTGAGTGCCAGAGCTAGGAGATGAGGTCAGCCTTCACCAGACTGGTCAGGCAAGGATGTTCAGACCCTGGAGGCAGAGGACTTGCAAGGGAGTCCAGGGGGCAGCAGGTTTGGGGTGGGTTTAGGGTGCACTGAGTGTGGCCAGACAACACCAAGCGCCCCCTCCTCTGTGTCCTCAAAGTACCTGGGCTCCCGGACATCAGAGAAGGTGAAGAACAAGATCTTGGAGCTGCTCTACAGCTGGACGATTGGCCTGCCTGAGGAGGTGAAGATCGCAGAGGCCTACCAGATGCTGAAGAAGCAGGGTGAGGCGCCCTGGGGAGGGATGTGGCCAGCCCCCTCCTTGCCTCTGAGCTGGGGCTCTGGTACCCTCAGGGGTTTCTGGACTAGCAAGGTCAGAAACCTTGGAAATATAATTTCTTGGAAACATATAGCCAGTGGGATCCATTTGTGGCTCTGCCTCAGAGCAGCTTGGGTGGAGGAAAAATGGGTTTGGGTCAAGTTCCCCTCAGAGTAGTCTCAAAATATGGGTGCCCTAACCTCCCCATGCAGTTTGGCATGGTAGGTCAGGGGTGAGCCCTAGCTCAACAAACTCCAGAGCCAGCATTCAAAAAAGAGAAAGCCAGCCGGGCGTGGTGGCGCATGCTTGTAATCCCAGCATTTGGGAGGCTGAGACCGGAGGATCCGGGTTCTCGGCCAGCCTCAGCTATCTAGTGAGGCACTCCACAACTTAGTGAGACCCTGTTTCAAAATAAAGAATAAAAAATAGGGCTGGGGGGTATAGCTTGGAGGTAGAATGTCCCTGAGTTCAATCCCCAGTACCGCAAAAAAAAAAAAAGAAAGAAAGCCCAGCCTCTCCCTCCCGTTCTACCCCTGCCTCCCTATCCCCACCTCACCTCTGCTCCCCGGGCTGGGGACCTGGTGACAGCCTTCCTGATCCATCTGCCCCAGGGATTGTGAAGTCTGACCCCAAGCTTCCAGAGGATGCCATCTTTTCCCTCCCCCCTCCACGGCCCAAGAATGTGATCTTCGAGGATGAGGAGAAGTCCAAGGTAGGCTACAGGGAGAAGCACGTGAGGACTTGGGATCCACTTGGAGTGGATTCCCAGGGGGTCAGTGAATTCTGGACCCTGGCTGCCTTTGGGGCACAGGCTTATGCTGAGCATGGTCCCTGTATGGGGTGACAGGCACCACTTATTGAGCACTTACTGCATACTGAGAAATACAGTGTCCCTGTATTTGATAGGAGATGTCCCTAGAGTTGGTTTGAGTTTACATTATTTCTATGCCTTGTGTGTGCGTGCGTGCGCGCGCGTGCACCTGCACGTGTGCACGTGTGGTACTGGGGATGGAACCCAGAGGCCTTCTACCTCTTTGCTCTACCCCTAGACCTATTTTATTTTTTATTTGGAAACAAGGTCTCACTAAGTTGCACTGGGCCTCACTAAGTAGCTGAGGCTGGCCGCAAACCTGCGATCCTCTTGTCTCAGCCTCCCAAGTACTGGGGTTACAAGTGTGTGCCACCATGCCCAGCTTTTCTGTGCCTTTTAATAATTGTTAGCTTTTTGTTAAGGAAGCACGTGCTCATGGGTAAGGGGGTTAATAGCACAGGAAGAGGTAAGATTAAATGGAGGACTGCAGCTGGGCGTGGTGGTGCACACTTGTAATCCCAGCATTTGGGAGGCTGAGACTGGAGGATCCGGGTTCTTGGCCAGCCTCAATGACTTTGTGAGGCTCTCCGCAACTTAATGAGACCCTGTTTCAAAATAAAGAATTAAAAAAACTAGGGCTGGGGGTGTAGCTCGGAGGTAGAATGCCCCCAGGTTCCATCCCCAGCACCGCAATAAATGAATAAATGAATGAATGAATGGAGGGCTGCCACAGGGCGGTTGAAGGGAAAGCTCCTCTTTCCCAGCCCCAGTCCCAAAGGGTGACCACTGTTAGATTTGTCCCATGTTCTCCAGGAAAGGTTTTTCGGAAAGCCATAGTAGTATAAGCAGCGCTGTCTGCTGAGGACTGACTTCTGCCAAGCTCTGTGGAGAGTATCTTGCGTGCAGTGTCTTAGTTGTCTTTATAGCTGTCCATTAGGTGTCAGTGAGTTCTCACCATGCCACCGAGAGCTTTAGCATCTTTCCCAGGTCCCACAGCCAGGAATGAAGAGCTGGGATGTGGCCCTGAGTCCCCGTGCTCCCTCACAGTGACACGCCTCTCTCCACAGATGCTTGCCCGCCTGCTGAAGAGCTCCCACCCTGAGGACCTCCGGGCAGCCAACAAGCTCATCAAGGAGATGGTGCAAGAGGTAACAGCTGGACCCAGAGCAGGCATGGGGAGGCGGGACTGGGGTGTGGAGCTGGGCCTCTGAGTTGGGCAGTGTGCATGGAAATTCACAGGCCCCATGATCCCCAGCTAGAGGGCGGTCACAGCAAAGAACTGATAGATGCTCAGGGACCAAGGTGTGGAGGGGAGAATTCCCAGTAACCAGAGGTGACTTGCCTCAGAAGGGCTTCTGCAAGGAGGGTATCTGCTCCATAAACTTTAGAAATGAGCTGGGCAGCTGGGCGTGGTGGCACACACCTGTAATCCCAGCATTCGGGAAGCTGAGACCGGAGGATCCGGGTTCGCGGCCAGCCTCAGCTACCTAGTGAGGCACTCCACAACTTAGTGAGACTCGGTTTCAAAATAAAGAATAAAAATAGGGCTGGGGGTATAGCTCGGAGGTAGAACGCCCCTGAGTTCAACCCCCAGTACCGCAAAAAAAAAAAAAAAAGAAAGAAATGAGCCAGGCGTGGTGGCCCACACCTGTAATCCCAGTAATTGAGGGTCGAAGGTTTGAGGACAGCCTTAGCAAGTAGTGAGACTCATCGACCTAACAAGATCCTGTTTCTAAATAAAAACTAAGAAATAGGACTTGGAAGCCAGGCATAGTGGCACATGCTTGTAATTCCAGTACTTGGGAGGCTGAGATAGGAGGATCACAGGTTCATATCCAGCCTCAGCAACTTTGCAAGGCTTTCAGCAACCTAGTGAGACCCTGTTTCCAAATAAGAAATAAAAAATCAGGCTGGGGATGTGGCTTGGAGGTAGAATCTCTCTGGATTCAATCCCTAGCACCACACACACACACACACACACACACACACACACACAAACACAAACACATTAGAAATGAACTAGGGGAGCCGGGTGTGGTGATGCACGCTTGTAATCCCAGCATTTAGGAGGCTGAGACCGGAGGATCTGGGTTCACGGCCAGCCTCAGCTACCTAGTGAGGCCTTCCGCAACTTAGTGAGACCCTGTTTCAAAATAAAGAATAAAAAATAGGGCTGGGGGAAGCTGGGCGTGGTGGCGCACGCTTGTAATCCCAGCATTCGGGAGGCTGAGACCGGAGGATCCGGGTTCGCGGCCAGCCTCAGCTACCTAGTAAGACACTCCACAACTTAGTGAGACTCGGTTTCAAAATAAAGAATAAAAAAAAAAAAATAGGACTGGGGGTATAGCTCGGAGGTAGAATGCCCCTGAGTTCAACCCCCAGTACCGCAAAAAAAAAAAAAATAGGGCTGGGGGTATAGCTCGGAGGTAGAATGCCCTGAGTTCAATCTCCAGTACCGCAAAAAAAGAAAGAAATAGGGGCTGGGGGTAGAGCTTCGCGGTAGAGCACTTGCCTAGCATATGTGAGACTCTGGATTCAATTCCCAGCACCACAAAAAGAAAAAAAAAAAAAAAAAGATTCATCACTGTTTGTGCTGAGGGTGTGGCTCAGTGGTAGAGCACTTGCCTAGCATCTGCAAGGTCCTGGGTTCAATCCCCAGCACCCCCCTGTATGTGTATATATATATAGAGAGAGATAGGTGTGTGTGTGTGTGTTAAGATAGTAATGTGTTTATAAGTAAATATGTTTTGGGGGTAAACACCATGGTGAGGGTAAGTCATCAAAGAAGTTTGCACATCGGTAGTTAATAGCACAAGTAAGAAGAGCCCAAATGTTCCATCTTGTTCCCCAGACTTAGGGCCTGCTGGGCACAGTGGTGCACACCTGTTATCCCAGCTACTCAGGTGACTAAGGCAGGAGAACCATAAGTTCAAGGTCAGCCTGGGCAACTGAGTGAGACCTTATCTCAAACTAAAAATTTTTTAAAGGGCTGGGAGCATGACTCAGTGGTAGAGCACTAGTCTAGCATATGAGAGGCCTTGTGTTGAATCCCAGGTACCACAAAAAAAAAAAAAAGTAGGTAAAGGGCTGAAGGCAGACAGCCCTCATGTCCTGGGTGCCACCCAGCTGCTGCTCAGGTTAACTAGATCATCAGATTTTTTTCTTTGAAGATGATCCAGAAGTCTGGATTACATAGGCCCCACTCCCAGTTCATTCTTCAGCGGGAAGCAAGGCCAGTCAAGGGCAAGTTGCCCGGCACAATAAGCTTGGGTCCCGGACTGACTCTGCAAGGGCACCTCTGCAGTGTCCTGTGCAGGCCTGGATGTGTGCCCACAGGCCCAGAGGGCAGAAGTTTGGGTTGTCTTGAAGGGCCAAGCCACATGCCCTGACAGACAAGAGCCAGGGGCCTTTTCCAGGATGCCTGTCAGAAGGCCAGCACATGCACCTTTCCGTCTGCGAGGCAGGAGCGTCTAGTGAGCAGAGCAGAGGCGTGGTGGGTTCACTCGCCACAGCCACCTCAGAAGGCCACGCGCCTCCAGGTGCTGAGAGGGGCACTGTACTTGTTTCTGGGTTCTTGGTGACCACGACAGTCCCTGTTCACTGTTAAGTACAGGAACCTCCTTTCAAGAGATACACTTGGAGGCTCTAAGGCCCTGCTCCTTTAGAAGCACCTGGTGAGAGAGTGGGAAACTGGGGCTCCTGGGCCATCCCTGGAGATTCTTTTCTTGATGGTGTGTGTGTGTGTGTGTGTGTGTTTTACTAGGGATTGAACCCAGGGGTATTCTACTGCCGAGCTACACCACCAGCCTTATTTTTTATTCTTTATTTCGAAACAGGGTCTCACTGAGTTGCGGAAGACCTCACTAAGTAGCTGAGACTGGCCATAAACCTGCGATCCTCCTGTCTCAGCCTCAAGTACCAGGATGACAAGCGTACACCAGCATGCCCAGCTACCAGCCCTATTTTTAATTTTTAATTTTGAAACAGGGTCTTGCTAGGTTGATGAGTCTCACTACTTGCTGAGGCTGTTCTCAAACCTGCAATTCTCCTGTCTCAGCCTCCCAAGTACTAGGATTACAGGTGTGTGCCACCATTCCTGGCCATCCCTGGAGATTCTGATGAATTCATGCAGAGGTCCAGACCCCAGGGGTGCTGGCAGGAGGAGAGGAAGTAGCCACAGGGTTGGCAGAGGGCTTCTTGGGCCAGAGTGTCCTGTCCTGGGTGTTGGGCTCTGCAGGGCTAACCAGGCCCTGTGTCACACCTGGCCATCCTCCAGGCCCCCAGCACGCACACTGCAGGGTGAGGTGGGTCACACCTGGTTCTGGGCCGGGCCTGATGCTCTTGGGCTGCTTGCTGCCGCCTCCAGGACCAGAAGCGGATGGAGAAGATCTCCAAGCGTGTGAATGCCATCGAGGAGGTGAACAACAACGTCAAGCTGCTGACGGAGATGGTGATGAGCCACAGCCAGGGCGCTGCGGGCTCCGGCAGCAGCGAGGACCTCATGAAGGTGCGCCCGCCTCCTCCCCACTCCCAGCCTCTCCAGAGCCCCGTGGGCCCTGACCTGCCCGCCCTGCTGCCCCCAGGAACTGTACCAGCGCTGTGAGCGGATGCGGCCCACACTCTTCCGACTGGCCAGTGACACAGAAGACAATGACGAGGCCTTAGGTGAGCCGGGGCGGGTACTGGGGTCAGGCCCAGCCCTATCCCTCCACCACCTCTCTTCCTGCAGTTGTCAGGTGTCTGCAGTTGGGTGGAGCTGCCACCAGGGGGCCCCCTTCTTCAGCACTGACAGTGGGTTTCTCCACTTGGAGGAGAGCAGGGGCTACTGCCAGTGCCCTAAGAGACCTTGGGAGCCAAGCCCTTCACAGACATCTCATTTACTACCCACAAGCTGCACATTGTCCCCGTTTCACAGTGGGGCTCAGGGAGGGAAGAGACTAGCCTAGATCACAGAGCAGAACAGTGGCAGAGCCAGGGCAACCAATAGCCCTCTACCTCTAGACACTGCCTCCCTGCTACAATTGAGCTAGCAATGGAAAGGAGTCCTGAGGCCCTTGCAGCTCCAGAGCTGACCCCGGCTTCTGCCAGGGCCACAACCTTTCCCTTGTCCTCTGCGAGTCAGCCAGAGCCCCTGGGCAGTGTCTGGGCACCATCTCCTCCCCTTGCACAGCAGCGGCCGCCAGCAGCAGCAGCTCACTGCGCACTCCTCACGGCCGGGCACCTGGTCCCTGCCCAGGAGGCTCGCTGCCCTGGCTGCTGTAAGCCCTGGCACCCACGGAGCCCACCATGTGAGCGCCTCGTCTGTGCCAGCACTGTTCTGGGCCCTCGGGGTTACAGTCATGACCAGGCTGACCAAAGCCTCCTCATAGAGCTTGTGGCCTAATGAAGGAGACAGACGTGTGTGAACAGCAGCAATTTGTCAGACAGTAGAGAGGCTTGGAGGAAGATAAGCAGGGAGGGAGTGAGGTGCACAGGGCAGGGGTTGCACAGGCCTCCCCGGGCACCTTTTGGGTAAAGACCCCAGGGCAGTAAGGGAGGAGTCATGAGACTTGGGCCTCTGGACAGCAGCGCAGGGGATGGCCGGGCAGCGAGGCTGGGTGAACGAAGGGAGGGGGCAAGGTAGGAGGGGGTGCCCCGCCCCTCCTGTCACACACAGGCCCCACATTTCTTTAGCCCAGCTTCTCCCCTCCTGCCTGTTTTAGCGGAGATCCTGCAGGCCAACGACAACCTCACCCAGGTGATCAACCTGTACAAACAGCTGGTGCGGGGCGAGGAGGTCAACGGCGACGCTGCGGCCGGCTCCATCCCTGGTGAGAGGTGGCGGGGAGCCAGGGTGGGAAGGCCGGCCGGGGAGTGAGGGGAGGAAGTCTGCCAAGCCTGCAGCTGTGGGGGAGGAAGTCTGCCTGGGAGGGAGAGAGCGAGGGAGCCGGGGGTTTGGTGAGGACAGGCAGAAGAAGAAAGGCTTTTCTCTCCTTTTTTTTTTTTTAATGTGGTTCTGGGGCTGGAACCCAGGGGCATTTCTATCTCTGAGCTATACCCCCAGCTCGATTTTATTCAATTATTTTGAAAGAGGGACTCACTAAGTTGCAGAGGGCCTCACTAAACTGTTGAGGCTGGCCTCAAACCTACGATCCTCCTGTCTCAGCCTCCCAAGTACTGGTCTCTCTTTTTTTTTACTTATTAATTTATTTTTTGTGATACTGGGGATTGAACCCAGGGGCATTCTATCTCCAAGCTACACCCCCAGCCGCATTTTTATTTTTATTTTGAAACCGTCTTGCTAGATTGATGAGTCTTACTACTTGCTGAGGCTGTCCTTTAACCTGCTATCCTCTTGTCTCAGCCTCCCAAGTACTGGGATTACAGGCATAGACCACCACGCCCAGCTCTTTTTTTTTTTTTTTTTTTTTTTTTTTTTTTTGATACTAGGGATTGAACCCAGGGGTATTCTATCTCTGAGCTACACCCCCAGTCCTCTTTTCTTTTTTTTTTCTTTGCAGTGCTGGGGATTGAACCTAGAGGCAGTCTACGTCCCAGCTACACCCCCAGCCCTATTTTTTATTCTTTATTTTGAAACAGGGTATCACTAAGTTGTAGAGAGCCTCACTAAGTAGCTGGCACTGGTTGCAAACCTGTAATCCTCCTGTCTAAGTCTCCCAAGTACTGGGATTACAAGTGTGCACTACCACCTGGCTCCCCCAGCCCTATTTTATTTTTTATTTTGAAGCAGGATCTCACTAAGTTGCTGATGGCTTTGCTAAATTGCTGAGGATGGCCTCAAACCTGCTATCCTGTTTCAGCCTCCTAAGTACTGGGGTTATAGGTATATACCATACCCAGCCTTTTCTTTCATTTTTCGAATGTGGCACCTGTTGTGTGGGGCTAGATGACACCCCCAGGGTGTGATTTTATTATCAGAAAGCAGGAAGGAAGGTTTTAGACACAAACATTACACACTGAGCTCTAATGGGGTAAAACGGCACCTGGGGTCACAGGAGAGGTTAGAATGACCCCTTATAGGTTGAGGGGCCAGGGGCACTCCACAGAAGCAGGAAAGTGTAAGCAGGGCCTTAGGGATGGCAGCAACTTGCCAAGTAGAGGTAAGAAGGAAATACAGTTGTCTTGGATAACAGTATCTCAGTCAGTAGCAGGTCACGTGATGGTGGTCCTGTAAGATCATGTGACCGAGTGACATCGTAGCTATCTAAGCGCACTGTCCAGTGTTCACGCTAATGACAGATTTCTCAGAATATGTCCCCGCTGAGGCATGAGTGCATTCTAAACAGTACCACCTTATGCTAAACAGAAGGCCCAGCCAGCGATTCCAGACAAGGGCCCGTGTAGCTGTGGAGGGGAAGCAGGAGCAGTTGAGAAGGGTGGAAGGGCGCCACACCGTGCAGTCTGGGAGCCGAGTCCCCTGGGACTTGCCTGACTCTCCTTTCCCTCCCCAGGGAGCACCTCAGCCCTGCTCGACCTCTCAGGCCTCGATCTCCCTCCGGTGGGCACCACCTTCCCTGGCGACCAGGCCAGCCCCGAGAAGCTCAGCACGTCCGTCTCCCTGCTTGACGATGAGCTCATGTCTCTAGGTGAGAAAGGGCCGGCCTGGGCAGGGAGGGCGGGCTTGGAGCCCCGTGCCTGTGCCGGTGGCGTACCTTGCAGCTGCTCCAGATGTGAACCCAGGGGAGGATGTGGGATGACCATTAGGCCCTTTGACAGATAAGGAAGCCGAGGCTCAGGGACATTAAGGAACGAGGCCACGAGGTTAGAGGGAAAGGCAGGCTAGCCCCTAAGCCAGCCACACCCAGGCCCTGGCTGCTGAGGGAAAGCCAAGGGATTTCCCTGCAAACGCTGGAGCCTAGGATTGAGAGCTATCCAGACAGAAGTTCAGGAATTTCTTCGCCTGAGAGCGAGACAGTGAGCTCTGGGCTACGTGGCGCCCAGAAACTCCAAGGCAAATGAGGCCAGAACCCGAGGTGCTCCTCCACCCAGGCTGCTGGGCCAACTCAGGGCTTCAGTGCCTAGCACAGAGAGGACCAGCTCACTCCGGGGAGAAGCAGAGCGTGCCCAGGCGGCCGTGCCGCCCAGTCTCAGGCCCCAGTGGGTGCAGAAGCCCCATCTGAGAGCTTAAAAGCTGAGGTACGAAATAGCCGCCTCATAACAGCTGCTAGAGTAAGGGAAGAAAGATTCGAGGGCCCCATCAAAGGAACCTAAGGACACGGGAAGGCCGTGACAGGAGTCCCGCTGCATTCTCCTGCGCCAGCTCGGAAGTGGAAACTGAACCTGGGGCTGGGGCTGCGGCTGCAGAGCACGTGCCTGGCATGTGTGCGGCCCTGGTTCTGGCCCCAGCACCTGGGATCCTGGCAGGGTCTGCCCCGCGTTTCCAGATGCTTCCTTCAGCACAGGGCCTACTGCCTTGAGGCGGGTACTGTTAACATCCACATTTTACAGATGGCGAAGGCCACAGAAAAGGCTCTAGGGAGCCGGGCGTGGTGGCGCACACTTGTAATCTCAGTGCTTGGGAGGCTGAAACAGGAGGATCGCAGGTTTGAGGACAGCCTCAGCAAGTAGTGAGACTCTCATCAACCTAGCGAGACCCTGTTTCCAAATAAGAGTAAACTTTGAACTAGGCATGGTGGCGCACGCTTGTAATCCCAGTACTTGGGAGGCTGAGACCGGAGGATCCAGGTTTACAGCCAGCCTCAGCTACCTAGTGAGGCCCTCTGCAACTTAGTGAGACCCTGTTTCAAAATAAAGAATAAAAAATAGGGCTGGAGGTGTAGCTCGGAGGTAGAATGTCCCTGAGTTCAATCTCCAGTACCAGAAAAAAAAAAAAAGAATAAATTCGGGCTGGGGGTATACCTTGAAGGTAGAATGTCTCTGGTTTCATTCCCTAGTACCACCACACACAAAAAAAGAAAAGGCCCTAGGGTTTGAAGTGGGTGCACCTGGTGAGCTCCTCTGCTCTTCTCGCTCATGTTCACTTCGAGTTGAGAGGGAGGGAGAGATGAGGGGAAGGTGGTCCCCAGAGCCAGCACCTACCCGAGAGGCCAGCCTGTGACCCCACCCAGCTGCCTGGCTTCATTCAGAGTCAGGTGGCCGGGAGAGAGCACCATGACCCATCTCACAGAGAGGCAGAGCATGGCTCATTGGCAAGGAAGCTCACACCCGGCGCATCGCCCAGGCGGGGCCAGGCCCGGGCAGTGGCGGGTAGGGAAGTAACATCTAACATCCCCAGCCTCGGGCTGCGCCAAGCCGCCTCTGCCTGAGCAGCAAGGTGTGCTTCGCACTTCCTGTCCCTGGTTGCTTCTGCAGAGCCCTGAGCCTCCAGCTTCCTTCTGGTTTCTTCTCAGAGGCAAACAGAGGGAGCAGGAACCAGAAGTGCAGGGCAGCCCCGTCCTGGGCACTGGAGGGGCCTTGGGGCCGAGGGGCATTGGTCCTTCTGACTGCTGCCCATGGCTGGAAGAGGGAGGTGGCCGGCAGGCTCAGACCTGGCAGGGTCTGGCACCGCTCAGATGTGTCTAGGTCACACACTCTGAGATAGCTGCCGCTGCGGCCACATTTGAAAGGTTAGGCCCAGGGAGGCTGTCACCAGCCCAGGTCCTCAGAGCTAAGTGGCAGGGTTGTGTCCAGCAATCAGGCTGAGCTCTGACCAAGTCTGATTTTGCCACTTTCCAGCTGTGTGACCCCGGGTAGGTTTACTTAACCTCTCTGATTGCCCATTTCCTCATCCCTCAAAGAAAGCTAAAAAGATCACCACACCTACTTTTCAAGGTGAGGAGTAAGCCAGACCTGCTTGTAAGGTGCCTGGCACCACGGGCCTCGCCAGTGGTAACAGTGACACCTTTGTCTCTGGCCTCTGCCTGCAGAAGGCCCTGCTGTGGGGCCTCACTTACTCCGGATTTTCTAGAAACAAGATGGCTCGCTTTGCTGGGTCAGATCTGGGGTAAGCGCGGCCGAGGGTTCCAGGGCAGAGTCAGGCTGCGTGGGGACGTGTGTCTCCACAGCCAGCAGCCTAGTCTACGGCATCCAGAGTGCACAGGGCTCCTTGGCACTAGTCAGTCGGCCTCGCTGGCCTTCGGTCTGCCCCGCCTTCCCCACCGCAGTGCCTGTGGGGACACTGAGGCTCAGCCAGTGCAGCTCCTTGCCTGTGCTGCTCAGGGGACATCCCTGGAGCCAGGCACTGGGCAGGTACAGCGCTGACCTGTGAAGTTAGGAACCTCTTCCCCTCCCCGCCACCCACACCCACCCTCAGCTGCCAACTGAGGAACAAGGACAAAGTCCTGACTTCTGTCCTCTAGTTGGCTTCTGAGTGGCCTCGCCAGGCAGAGAGGAAGCGAGTGTAGCTGCAGAGTGAGCTGTCAGGCGGTGTCTATTTCTGCCCTCCGCTGGTTCCCTCTGAAAGTGTGGGTTTCTCCTTTCCAAGTCAAGTTTCTCAGAAAAGGAGGGAGCCAGTTAGCTGGGCATGGTGGCCTACGCTTGTAATTCTAGCTGAGATAGGAGGATCACAGGTTCAAGGCCAGCCTCAGTTACTTAGTGAGGCCCTCTGCAACTTAGACCCTGTTTCAATATAAAGAATAAAAAATAGGGTTGGGGATGTAGCTTAGAGGTAGAATGCCCCTGGGTTCAATCTCTAGTACTGAAAAAAAAAAAAGAGGGAGTGAGCCAGGGAACCCTAGGGCCAGCACAGTCACCCCAGGCCCCTTGCATCGGTGGTGCACTGAATCCAGCTCCTCCTCCTCTCCTGTCCTACCTCCCCTCAGGCCTAAGTGACCCTGTACCCCCTTCAGGCCCCAGCGTGGACAGTGCTGGATGGAACAGCTTCCAGGTAGGAGGGGCCCAGAACTAGCCCACCTGTCCCTTGTCCCAAGGGAGGGAGCTGGGACAGCAGCCAGAGGGCGACAGTAAGGGGACCTCTGGCTCCATGCCGGGCAGGACTGAGGCGCCCTCCCCAAAGAGGAGGGGAAGCGGACCCTCATCTCCAGCTGCCTTACACCTACCTTCACCTTGAACCTTCCTTGGGGCCTCAGCCCAGCCTTTGGGGGTGAGATAGGGACTCCCTCTACCTTTCCCTGGAATGTAGACCCCAGCCAGGCCCTGCCGCCCCACCTCAGTGGACTTGTCCCATCTCTGCACTCTTTCCAAATATCACTGGCAGGGAGGGGAGGGGCCTCAGGGCCTCAAGGCCATGGCCACTGACCTTGCTGCCTCTTCAAAGCCCTACCACCTGCTTCCTTTGCCCCACAGTCGTCAGATGGTGCTGAGCCCACAAGCCCTGCTCCGGCCCAGGCCCCCAGCACAGACAGCCGGCCCCCGACTCAGACACCCCTGCCTGCGAGCAGCGGTCTGGATGACTTGGACCTCCTGGGGAAGACGCTCCTGCAGCAGTCGCTGCCCCCTGAGGCCCAGCAAGTGCGGTGGTGAGGGCTGCGTGCCTGGCATGGGGTGGCCCTCCCTGTGCCCACACGCCAGCAGCCTCTTGGCAGGCCCAGGCCCAGGCCCAGCAGGGAGACTCAGTGCTGCTGGTTCTCGGGAGCTGTGGGCGTTGCACCTGGCCCTGGGGACACAGAAGTGGCCAAGGCAGGCTCGGTGAAGGTTCCACAGCACGGGATTTATGAGAAGGGGTCTCCCCAGGAGTTTCCAGCACCCCAGAAAAAGACTAAATGGAGGGCCAGCAACGGAGGACCCTGAGCCAGAGCAGGCAGGCGGTGTGGGTGGAGGGGAACATGCTGGCCCGTGTAGAGCTGAGGAGACGTGTGGCTGGGAGGAAGTGGCATGCAGGGCAGAGCCGGGATCCCAGCCTCTCCTGGTCCCCCGATTGCTTGGCCACTGAAGATCACTTTTTAATGCACTATCCCCAATAAGGGAGAAGCAGCAGCCAGCCCCCCGGCTCACACTCCGAGACCTGCAGAACAAGAACAGCTGCAGCTCCCCCAGCCCTGGTGCCGCCAGCCTCCACACCGTGTCCCCGGAGCCTCCCGGGCCTCCGCCGCAGCCCTCATCCACGGAGCTCTCGCTGGCCAACATCACTGTGCCCCTGGAGTCCATCAAACCCAGTGAGTGGGGCGGGTGGGCCGTGAGGCTGGTCTGGGACAGCTGCTGCCTCTTGGGGCCCTGTTTCCTGGCTGACGGGGGGTGGGGGGGTGGGGCGTCTCTGGCTCCACACAAGACCCTCCCCTCCCTAGAGGGGTAGCAAAACTGCTTTATAAGTGCTTGAGTCACACGGGCAGGACTTCTTAGAAGACAGCCCCATTGGCCCGGCAGAGGCTGGGACACAAAGGCTTGGGCCCCAAGATTATAAACCCAAACCGTGATAAAAATCCAGGTCCAGCCAGGTGTAGTGACACAGGCCTATAATTCTAGCAACACAGGAGGCTGAGGCAGGAGGATCACAAATCCATGTCTGAGAACAAAAAAATAAAAAGGGATGGAGATGAACCTCCATGGTAAAGTGCCTCTGACTTCAATTCCCAGTACCACAAAAAATGAAATGAATCCAAGTTCAGGCCTGGGGCATTTCCCACCCAGGAGGGACGGGGCCCTGTCCAGCACCAGGCCCTGGCCTATCTGCCAGCTCACTGACCCAGGACATCACACCCTTGGTGTCTCTACCTTGCCAGCTGGAGGACCCCGAGCTCAGAGGGGGAAGAGTGATTGGCAGGGTCACACAGTGAGCGTGACCCAAACCCTCACAGAGCAGGCCTGGGCCTGCTCCACGCCACTCTCCTTCCCAGCAGAGCTCCAGCACCTCGGGCGGGCCCTGGGGTCCAGGCAGACGTGGGTTCGGCTGCCCATCGCCCTCCTGCCTTCTCCCCACAGGCAGCATCTTGCCCGTGACCGTGTATGACCAGCATGGATTCCGTGTCCTCTTCCACTTTGCCCGGGACCCGCTGCCGGGGCGCTCCGACGTGCTGGTGGTGGTGGTGTCCATGCTGAGCACTGCCCCCCAGCCCATCCGCAACATCGTTTTCCAGTCCGCTGTGCCCAAGGTGACAGCGGGGCAGCGGGCCACCCCCTCTGTCTGGGGATGGGGCGGGGTCTTCCTCTTGCTGGGGGTGGGGGTAGAAAGGAGCCAAAGGACAGCCTTGAGACCCTGGGAGGGGCGCTGACCTGGTGCCTGGGGTGGTGGGGAGAGCTACAGGGCTAGCGGCGTCCCCTGAGGCCCTCCTGTCCACAGGTCATGAAGGTGAAGCTTCAGCCGCCCTCGGGCACCGAGCTGCCAGCCTTTAACCCCATCGTTCACCCCTCAGCCATCACCCAGGTCCTGCTCCTTGCCAACCCCCAGAAGGTGAGACGCCCAGCTGTGACGGGGAGGTGCCACAGGGTGGGGGTGGCCTCTCCTCTGACCCTCCTGCCTTCGCCATCTCTGCCCCAGGAGAAGGTGCGCCTCCGCTACAAGCTCATCTTTACCATGGGCGACCAGACCTACAACGAGATGGGAGATGTGGACCAGTTCCCCCCACCCGAGACCTGGGGGAGCCTCTAGAACAGCGGGTCTGGGAGGAGGGCGGGGGGCTCCGCTGCCCGGCCTGGGGAGAGGCTGTGCTGGCCTAGGGCACGCTCTGCCCCCACGGCCATGGGCCTGGCCTGGTGCTTCTCCCCTCACCCGTGGCCCCCAAGAAACTCTTCCCTCCCGCTTCGCCGCCTTCCCTGCTGGGCCAAATCCAGCAGGAGGCTGGGCCTGGGTTTGCACTGCTGGGGACCCCCGTCACCCATGGGAGCCTGGAGCAGGGAGGGGCTGCACGGCTCTAGAAGGACTCGGGGTCAAAGGGAAGAGGCATGGCCGTTGGGCCCAGCCTGGGGTGGGGTCTTCCCCACCTGTCTCTTATGCCTTATGGGAAGGCCCAGCCATAACTTGGAGGCCATGCTGGAGCTGGGGACCAGCCCAGCCCTCCTCATAGGAGCCCGGTGACCGTGGGGCGGCGCCTGTGCCCCCAGCTGTTTGCACTCTGGTGTGTGGTTTGGCTCTTTGCTTTTCTTTAGGAGTAGCCCTGTGGTCACAGTTCCAGGAGGCCAGTTGGGGAACCTGGCCTGGCCCCCCCTCTTCCTGGGGACCTCCCTGTGCCACAGGCCTCTAGGGACTGTGCGAGCCGAGGGTGGTGGCAGAGGTGGTGGCCCCAGGGGACTGCAGAGCCCCGAGAGTTCTCAGTGTGTCTCCTTCATTCTTCGGCTTCTGCCGGGGCCTCCTGTGGGCATCTCCCGCCTGTCCATTCATCTGTCCATGGTCAGAAGCGGAGTCAGTGTGTGAGTGAGAGCAGGAGTATTTATGAAAATAAAACGTCCTTTTTCCTGGAGCAGCCACTCTGAGGCCCTTCTGAGACCGAGGGGGACAGGAGTCCAGGAGTTGGAGTCCTGGGGTTGCCCTGTAGACCTCTCTGCGCCATCTGTAGAGATCCCGCCCCCAGCCCTGCACAGAAGAGGCCCAGCTCGGGGGCTGCGGCTGCTGCTGAATCACCACAGACAGCCAGCCTTGGGCTGTGGCGGCCAGAGCGGTCCCAGATGGAAGTGAGGGGGCTGCCAGAAGCCCCAGCTGCTGCAGACACTGAGGGGGAGCCCCTGGCTGCTCAGAACTTCCTCCTGCTGTGCTCAGCTCTCAGAACACATGCACTCTGCTGCCCCACCCTGCCGTCCCTCGGGCCCCGGCTTCTCCCTGTCCCCAGAGGCTGCTCTCAGGAAGCTGGTGGGTCACAGCTTGTGTGAGGTCAGGCCTGCCATGCAGCTGTGGCCCCCTCGGTGTGGGGTCCCAGCCTGGGCAGGGCACTGAGGCGGAGGCCGTACAGCTGGGAAAGCCCTCCAGAGGCTGCCACCACTTCTGAGTAGAAGATAGAGACCCTGGGAAGTCCCAAATGTAAGAAACTATTTACACTTCATCTAATCTCTGCATGTGGTGCTGACCTGGTCCTGGCGCTCTTCGCTAATCATCAGCCGAAGGGGACCCCTCTGCCAGGCCCACACTGGGGGTGCAGGGTGAGGGTGTCTCCATGTCAGTGGGACCGATGAAAGGACAAGAGGCACAGGTCTCTCCTGGACGCTGTGGCTTGGCCTAGTCCTCTCCCCCTCCCCCAACTGGGGCCTCCCCTGAGTGCTCACCCCACCTAGAAGGCATGTACAGCACCTCAGCACTGGTCAGGGAGGGTGTGAATGGTGTGGGATGGATGTGTCAGGTGCTGGTGGCTTGCTGTGTGACTTTGAGCAAAGCGCTTCCCTTTCTGGCCTTTAAGCTCCTTGTTTGAAAAAGCAGGAGGGAGCCACTGAGCCATAAGGCACCTCGGCGGGGTGCCTGGGCAGCCAGCCCAGGTTTTGTAGGAACAGGACACCCCTTCAGTCGCGTGGCCACTCCCCCATCCTAGCCCGTCCACCCCGCCACTTGCATGATGTCCAGTGCTTCCTGAGCAGCGCCCACGCCAGGCACCGCCTGTCCTCAGGGCTCACAGGCTGGCAGGGGCTGGGAGCCTGGAGCTCAGCATGGCTCCAGGTGGAAGGCTCCATGGTGGGAAGGGGCACCGGCCACCACTGCAGCCCCACGTCAGTCTGTCAGGGTGTGGGGCGGGCTCTAACCAGAGAAGGGGATGGCCTCTGCCAGCCGGGGCAGTTCTTCCCCCAAATTTCTTTGTCAATTCAGACAAGTCTAGTTGAGGGTTGGGCCGGAGTGCCCTGGGGAGCTGCCTCCTGTCTTGAGGGGTGACCCTCAAGCACCAAGGGACTTCCCAGACCTTGAAACCGCACTTCCACAGCTATTTGGTCGGCCAGGGCCAGCAGCGGACTTTTTAGTAACCACAGCACACTGCTCATCTGCTCGGAAGCCAAGAGCGAGGGGGAGGCCTCAGCCCGCCCTGCCCTCCCCCATCTGCTAGCCTCCCAGCCAGGACACAGCACAGCAAGGGGAGCTGCCTGGCCTGGCCGATGCTGCTCCTACAACCACAGCCCCCCAGGAATCCCTAGGGCTGCCCATGAAAACAAGGCTGAGGCGCAGCCTGAACAGAGCCCACATGCAGGGCCGAGTCTGGACCAGCAGCCTCAAGAGGGGAGTCCACCAAGGAGGCCCGTGCTCCTGCCTCCCCAGCCCTCCATCAGCATGGCCTGCTGTTCTCCAGAACTGGGGTCAAGGGCACACATTGCTGCAGGGCTATCAGGACTGTGGGAAGCCTCCTGCTTCACCCCACCCCAGGGTTCCTGGAAAGCCCTTTTGGGTGGAGTAGGGGGTAAGGGAGTTATAGAACCCCAGAAAGCATGCCTGCACCCAGCCCCTCCGGGCAGAGCCTGCGCTCACGTGTCTGTGATGGGATGGTGACCTCTACCTCTACCTCAGCGCCAGTCACCAGCAGACAATGCCCAGACTCAGATTTGCAGACAAATCTGTCAAGGCCGCTGGGCCTCAAAGTGGCCATGGGTTAAAACTAGAAGGGCCAGTATTAATGGAGTTTCCAGGCAGTGCCAGCAGGCTTCAGGAAGGAGGGCAGTGCAGGGCACAGCGTCTGCCTTCTGATGGGCCTCTACCACTTAGCCAGCTGGGGACGCTGGGCCAGCAGCCTCAATCTGCTCCCCTGTAAAATGGGGACAAAGATGCCACCCTCACTGGAGGATGTGCTAAGGTACATGAGAGTATGTCCCAATGTCCCAGGGCAGCCAGGCACATTTTAAGGGTAACTGAGGCAGGAACGGGAGGTAAAGGGTCTTTCTGTTCCTAACTTGACAGGCGGAATAATGACGATAACAAAAAGCAACGCACTTTTCTAAGCATTTTACACATGAATTCATTCAACTCTCCCACTGCCCACGAGATCCATCTTACCATGAGGACACAGGTTGAGAGGTGAACTGTCTCAGCCAAGAACACTCGGCTAGTGAGAGGTCAAAGCACGGGCCAGGCCTGTCCTCAGTGTCCACGGATGCCATGTCCTCGCTTGCCATGCTGGTCAGCTGTGTCTACTGACCTCCCAGAAGTATGGCGCACTGCTGGGCCCAGGCCCTCCGCAGGAGACCTGGCCTGGTGAGAGCCACCCAAGTCGACAGGCGCCCGGACTAGGAAAGGGCCCTAGGAGGAGTTGGCGGGTGTCTTCCAAGGTCCCCCTTCTGCACGTGCAGTTCTAAAAAGCTATGATCTTGCCAAGCTTGGTGGCTCACGCTTCTAATCCCAGTACTTGGGAGGTTGAAACCGGAGGATTAGGGTTCCTGGCCAGCCTCAGCTACTTAGTGAGGCCCTCTGCAGCTTAGTGAGACCCTGTTTCAAAATAAAGAATAAAAAATAGGCCTGGAGCTGGGCGTGGTGGCACACGCTTGTAATCCCAGCATTTGGGAGGCCGAGACCAGAGGACCCGGGTTCATGGTCAGCCTCAGCTACCTAGTGAGGCCCTCTGAAACTTAGTGAGACCCTGTTTCAAAATAAAGAATAAAAAATAGGACTGGGGGTGTAGCTCAGAGGTAGAATGCCTCTGAGTTCAATCCCCAGTACCACACACAAAATAGGCCTGGAGTGTAACTCAGAGGTAGGTAGAATGCTCCTGGGTTCAATCCCCAGTACCGCAAAAAAAAAAAAGTAAAATAAGGCTGGGGTGTAGCTCAGAGGTAGAATGTTCCTGAGTTCAATCCCCAATGACACACACACACACACACACAAAGAGCCAGGCATGGCATGGTGGTGCACATTTGTAATCCCAGTACTTTGGAGGATAAGACAGGAGGATTGCAGGTTCGCGGCCAGCCTCAGCTACTTAGTGAGGCCCTCTGCAACTTAGTGAGACCCTATTTCAAAATAAAGAATTTAAAAGTAGGGCTGGGGGTGTAGCTCGGAGGTAGAATGCCCCTGGGCTCAGTCCCCAGTACTGGGGAAAACAAACAAACAAAAACTATGATTTCAACAGTCACTGACTGAAACTTCTACATCTATAAGTCTTCGAGTATAACATCCCTTGAAGGAACAGCTTATGATCCAGCCTATGGAACTTCCGACCTGATTTAACATTCAGTTTTGACAAGGTAGGGCCAAAAATACACCAATAACCCAATCAAGAGACAAAACAGAGCCAGGCGTGGTGGTGCACACCTGTAATCCCAGTACTTGGAAGGCTGAGACAGGAGGATCACAGGTTCGTGGCCAGCCTCATCAACTTAGTGAGACCCTGTTTCAAAATACAAAATATAATAGGCCTGGGGCTATAGCTCAGAGGTAGAATGCCCCTGGGTTCCATCCCCAGTACCACAAGCAAAACAAAGAGGCATAGCATCCCCACCCAATCAGCCAGAAGTCCCTTAGGTCCCCTGGAAGTGATGGCCTGACAGTGTGACTGTGTGTGTATGTGTGTGTGCAGGGGTGCTGGAGATTGAACCCAGGGGTGATCTACCACTGAGGTGTGTGTGTGTGTGTGTGTGTGTGTGTGTGTGTGTGTAGGGGTGCTGGAGATTGAACCCAGGGGTGATCTACCACTGAGATATACCCCCAGCCCTATTTTATTTTTGTAACAGGGTCTCAATAAGTTGCCAAGGCTGGCCTCGAAACTGCAATCCTCCTGTTACAGTCTTCCAAGTACTGGGATTACAGGTATGTGCCACCACACCCACCTGACAGTATGACTTGATTGTTTCCACGAAACTGTTGCTAAATCTATGTAGACTGGCCTGTCCCAGGCCAGAGCTGGGGCCGAGGCCTGGATAAGATGGGGGACAGGTACAAGCCAGGCCTTGCTCTCAGGGACCTTCAGAACAGATGAGCACCTGGACAAGCCCAGGCCCCGTGTGGTCGGGGGTGGAAGCTCCCTGGAGTGGAAGGACTTTGTGGGGAGCAGGAGGGTTGGCACCTTTGGTCAGGCTCCTGCCTTGGTAATCTTCAACTTCCTAAGCCTACACTCAATAGGTTGTGTCCATTGCAGGGACAGGGAAAGCTGAGCCACAAAGAAGTCCTGGGACCTGGTCAGTGGGGAAGAACCCAGACATGCCAAACCCCAGCCCCACATTTTAGGAAGGCAGGTTGACACCAGACTTGTGTCATTAAAGCATCCCCAGGCCCTGCCCCCTCTCTAGAACTCACTCCTAGGGTTACCTTGCCAACCCCCAAAAGCCATGGCCAGCAGACTTCCTAGGGGAAATAGGTGAACCTTGCCTGGCATCTCCTCACCCAAGCCTGAGCCTTTGAGCCTGGGGCCAGGGTTCGGCTCAGGTGGGCTCTGGCCCTAGCACAGCAGCTACTGGGTGCCCTCTCAGCTCCCCAGCCTCTGTGGGGCCTGCCTGACTCACCTCAAGGGTGAAGGGGCAGCCAGCTTCCGAGAGTGCCCACTAGGTACCAGGCTCTGTGCTGAGCACTGGGGATATGGAGACGTGTGAGGCCAAGGTGCTTCCTTGGAGACGTGCCAGGTCTGTCCGTCCACACACAGTAGGTGTTCATGCAGTCTGGAACTGAACTGAAACTTAACAAGGCAAAGTGCAGTGCGGGGTTGGGGGGCTTCCTGCACACCCTCCCACAGCCCCAGCAGGCTCCTCATACCTGAGGGGTACAGGGCCTGGGAAAGGAAGATTTACTGATTCCCAATGGCTCTCTTGTCTTGCATTAACTAGCAGTTATGGAGCACCTACTGTATGCCCAACTTGGTTTGGGGTGGAGGGCTGAAAATATAAGTTCTAGCCTCGAGTGGTGGTGCATGCCTGTAATCCTAGCACTTGGGGCACTGAGACAGGAAAGTTGCAGGTTCGAGGCCAGCCCCAGCAACTTAATGAGAACCTGTTTCAAAATAAAAATGAGCTGGGCCTGGATCCTCCAGTCTCAGCCTCCCAAGTACTGGGATTACAAGCGTGTACCACCATGCCTGGCTGATGACACACACTTCTAATCCCAGTGTTTGAGAGGCTGAGACAGGAGGATCCAGGTTTGCAGCCAGCCTCAGCTACTTAGTGAGGCCTTCCACAACTTAATGAGACCCTGTTTCAAAATTAAGAATAAAAAACGGCTGGGGGTGTAGCTTGGGGGTAAAATGCCCCTGAGTTCAATCACCAGTACCGCAAAAAAATAAAAATGAAAAGGGCTGGGGGTGTAGCTCAGAGATAGAGTGCCTTTGGGTTCAATTTCCAGTACAAAAAAAAAAAAGAGAACAAGATAACTCCTACTGACCTGGGGGTCAGAGCAGTACTCACACCATGGCCTTACAAAAAGGAAGGGCAGGGACTGACTGGGGTGTTTGCCAGGAGGAATAAGGGGCTTTACAGATGGGAGAAACCATACTGCTGAGACCCCTTGAAGGGGGACCCCTTGAAGGGCAGGACAGCTGTCCAAGGAGGCCACTAGAAACGGAATTACCCAAGAACACACAGCAGCCAGTGGCCCCAGGAAGCCAAAGTTCCCAGGAGTGCAACTGGGCCGAGGTGGCCTTTAGCTCCAGATGGCCAGAGGACCCCTGGGGGCGGGAGTCCAGGGCAGCCTCCCTCCGTGTCCGCGTCTCTCCTAAGCATGGAGCCCTCTTTCCCCTTTAAGGGTGGGGCAAAGGTTTTTTGTACCCTGGGCCAGCAGCGGGCTGAGGGCGGTAGCAGGAGTAGGCTTACCTGCTTCCCGCCACCGGGCGGGGCGGGCTGGCGGGGAGGAGCCGGGCGCACAACCTGGGGACGGCGGGAGGCCGGCGGGACACTCGCGGGGCGGTCGGGGATCGGTGGGGGCCCGGAAGCCGGGGGAGAGCGGGACGACCAACTTAGAGGAGTGACCTGGGGGCCGGGGGCGGAGTCGTGAGCGGAGGAGGAGATCCAGCGAGCGCCCGCAGAGCCAGCGCGGCCCAGGAAGCCAGAGCGCCGCCCACCCATCCGGGCGAAGCGGCTGCCGGAGGCCGGCTGGCCGGGGGCTGCGGCCTCGACCCCCGCCGTGACCCCGCGGCCCCCAGCCCGGCCCCACGATGATGAAGAGACAGCTGCACCGCATGCGGCAGCTGGCCCACACCGGCAGCCTGGGACGGTGAGTGTCACCCCCTTCCAGCCTGCGCGCACCCCCAGGACCTGAGGGCGCACCAGGGTTGGGGGGACGGTGGAGGAGAGGGGGGCCGCTGGGCGACCACACTCCCACCCGAGTCCTGCTGCTCTTACTCCCCTCTGAATGTCCCCCAGTCGCCCAGGCAGAGCTGGCCTTTGGAGGAAGGGGTGCCCCAGCCTGGCTGAGGTGGGGGGGTGCAAAGGAGATGACCAGGGACGCTGGGGTGCGCCGCCTCCTCGAGCCTCCGCCCCGGTGGTCCTCCCTGGCCTCACTTGGCCACTCTGGACAATGGGAACAGTTAACTATCTCTGACTACGGCTGCGGGAGGAGGAGGGTGGATTAGGGCCCCGGACCTTGGGGGAGGGGAGCAGACCGGCAGGGTCTAGGGGAGGAGGGGCCTGGCCCCTGCCCTGCCGGTCCTGTCCCCTCCTCCCACCCAAGGGCCCCCTGCCTCGGTCTTGCTTCTGCTTTTCCCAGGCTCAGGTGGAAATGGCCCCCGCCCCTGTTCTCACCCCCAGCCCCGGAGCTGGTGTAGCAGCAGCCGGAAGTTTGGGGAGCCTCTGAGGGCCCGTCTCCTCCGCTCCTCTTCCCCGGCCTCCGAGTTCCCCATTCCGTGGGCCGAGGGGAGGGGACCGGGTGTGCAGGGACCTGTCCTAGTCCTGCACAGGCACAGACGCCGAGTGTGCCCGGGCAGCAGGCCACCTCGCTCTGGGCCTCAGCGTCCCCACGTGGCCCGGGCAGGGTGCTAGAGCCTGCCCACCGCTCCGCAGCCCCCTCCTGGTCCTGTGTGCTGACAGGCCCAGCTCCCACACTTCCCTTGTCAGGCCCAGCCTAAGTCCCCCCTTTCGAGGGCGGGCAGGCAGTTTGCGGGGTGGGCAGAAGCGAGCCTTGGCGCCCGTGTCCCGCAGCCCGGCCCCTCCACCCTGTCTCACCCAGCCCTGGGTGGAGGAGGAAAAAGTCGCGGCTCTTCTTCCCGCCCCATGGAATGTGCTCCAACTAGGATGAGGCAGTGGGGCAGGCCACCCAGGGTGGCCCCACCTAGGAGGGGCCCGGAAAGCAACTGGGGTGTAGGGGCCCCGTAGTGGGGCCCTGAGGGAGGCAGGAGGGTCCTAACACAGGACGGCTCGGCATAAGCTGCCCCCCCCCTCCTGCAGCACACCTGAGACTGAGACCGCCGAGTTCCTGGGCGAGGACCTGCTACAGGTATGTGCCTGGGCCTGCGGCCCGCTGCCAGAGGCAGGCCTGTGCAGGCCGGAGCCTGGAGCCGGAGGCATTCCCCTTGCTGCTGGCCATAGGGTCCCGGGAGGAGGGAGAAGCAAGGCAGCACCTGCTCTGGGGGCGACAGCGGGGCAGGGAGGGAGGACAGGTGCCCCCCATGGTCCACAGCTCCCATCTCCCTCCCCCAGGTGGAGCAGCGGCTGGAGCCCGCCAAGCGAGCAGCCCACAATGTTCACAAACGGCTGCAGGCCTGTCTGCAGGGCCAGACTGGGGCGGACCTGGACAAGCGGGTGGTGAGTGGGGGTCCCAGGGAGGAGGGGCCTGGGCAGGAGGCCGCAGTGGGGGAGCAAGGTCAGGGCGGGGACTCCCTGCTAGCCTGAGCCTCTGCACCAATTGCATGGAGACTGCTTGGACCCAGGGCCCCTGGGGGACCCCACTTCTGAGACCCAGGGCTTCCCTCTGCGCCATCCCTGTGAGGCCAGGCCAGGCCTCTGGCTGCACCTGAACCTCCGTCCCATCAGCAGCAGAGCAGCCTCAGCCCGCAGCCTCCTGAAGGAGCAACTGGGAGCTGGCTTTTGAGTGATACTCACTGGTGTTAATCAACAGGCAGCATTTGTGGATCGATTGCTGCCAGCCTGTTGCTAAGACATGACAGTGTGTTGTCTCACTGGATACTGGCAGCAACCCTAGAAGGGGGTGCAGTTTTACAAAGGTGGAAACAGTCTCTGAGTTATTTGCCCAAGGTCATTCAGCTATTGAGTGGCCAAAGTGAGGTGTGACCCCTGGTCTCTACTGTCCCAAAGCTGAGTGCTCTCTGAAACTCCAGGTGGGAGGGTGGGGACATGTTTTCGAATCAGCAGTCCAGTGTGGCCAGAGCATGCGAGGGCAGTAGGGAGCTACAGATGGTTTGAGCTCAGCACTCAGCAGGGCCCAGGTCAGGGGAGAGCTCCACTCCAAGCCTTCTGTCCTTTCTCCAAACTCCAGCTGTGTGACCTTGGGCAAGTTCCCTGCCCTCTCTGTAGAGTAGTTTCCTAGTCTTTATGGGACCTGGTCATTTCTTCCTACCCAATCAGGTGACTTCTGGAAAGGGGGAGAGGGGACCCCACCTGGGTGAGGTGTGCATGGTCACAGGGAGATGTCACCCCCTCCGTGCCTCGTCCTTTCACCTATGACTGACCCTCCTGAGTTCCTTCCTGCTGCCCCGGGGGGGTTCACCTATCGCAGAGGAGGGATCCTCAGGCTCACAGCCCACCCCATCCTCCCTGCAGAAGAAGCTTCCCCTCATGGCCCTGTCCACCACAATGGCCGAGAGCTTCAAGGAGCTGGACCCCGATTCCAGCATGGGGTGAGCATGGACGGGGCCCAGCCCTTCCCCGAGGATGCCTGGAAGCCACCTGGGCTGGGAGGGGATCCAGGTCAGCGAGGGCATTCACATTAAAAAGATGTCCAGGCTGAGGACAGTGCCCAGGCCTGAGAGAGAAAGGGTAGGACGGAACAGGGAGGGGAGGCCCCACCAGGTGTCTGCAGATGGGGGAGAAGGGTTGCGGGAGCCTGGACCCACTGGGCATTGTGTCCGCAGGAAGGCCTTGGAGATGAGCTGTGTCATCCAGAACCAGCTGGCCCGCATCCTGGCCGAGTTCGAGATGACCCTGGAGAGGGACGTCCTGCAGCCGCTCAGCAGGCTGAGCGAGGTGACCCAGCCCCCTGCCCACGCCCCTGCTCCCCCCCCAGCTCCTTCCCCAGCCCACTGAGCCCTCCCCATGCCTGCCCCCAGGAGGAGCTGCCAGCCATCCTCAAGCACAAGAAAAGCCTGCAGAAGCTGGTGTCCGACTGGAACACTCTCAAGAGCAGGTAGGAGTTGAGTGTAGTGACACACTCCTGTAATCTCTGTACTTGGGAAACTGAGACAGTAGAATTGCAAGTTCGAGGCCAACCTCAGCAACTTAGCAATCTACTTAGCAATTTAGCAAGAACCTATTTCAAAATAAAAAATAAAGCTGGGTGTGGTGGCACATGCCTGTAATCCCAGCACTTTGGATACTGAGACAGGAGGATCACAAATTTGAGGCCAGCCTCAGCAACTTATCCAGGCCCTCAAAAAAATGAAAAATGGATGGTAGAATGTTCCTGGGTTCATTCCCCAGTACCACAAAATAAAAGAATAAATAAAATAAGAATAGCTTGAAGGTAGAATACCCCTGGGTTCAACCCCCTGTTTCCACCCCCCGCCCCTAAAAAAAGAGCAGGTAGGAGCTTTGCTGAGTTCGGACCACAGAGATGATCACAGAACCTTGAGGCCCTTGCCACTGCAGGGCCCACTAGGTACAGGTGTGCATGTGCTGGTGACCCCCAGGTCTGAAATACCCACAAACCTCCAAGATCCCTGTAAAATCTGTACTCTGGAGCTGAGCGGGTGTAATCACCAAACCTGCCACCAGGGGTCACCACCGAGCACCCCAGCCCAGGCTGAGGGATTTGTCTACAGATCCCAGAATCCTGAGTGGTCAGGTGTACCGAGGGGACACTTGGCCGGGACCTGCAATGGGGCCGTGGAATTCTCCCCAGGCTCAGCCAGGCAGCCAAGAACTCGGGCAGCAGTCAAGGCCTAGGCGGCGGCCCGGGCAGTTACAGCCACACCATGGCAGCCACCAAGGTGGAGACGCTGAAAGAGGAGGAGGAGGAGCTGAAGAAGAAGGTGGAACAGTGCAAGGTGAGGGGCCCCCGAGGTGCGGGTGGTGGGGTGCATCCTGTCTCTGGTCACACGGGAGGAAACTGAAGCTCAGAGAGGTGACATGGCTCACCCAAAGCCACATAGCTAGGGGATAGCAGAGCCAGGCTTTGAATCCAGGCCGCCAGAATCTATACTTAGCCATCGCCTCAAAGCGTTTTCTGTGTACACCACAGAAGGGACACAGCCTATTCACTGGACTCTCAGCGTGTTTGCCGAGTGAATGAATGAATGAATGAATGGTGTTTGCAGAGTGTTTAAGTCAGCTTTTTTGTCACTGTGACAAAGTACCTGGCAGGAACAATTTAGAAGAGGAAACATTTTTGCTTCAAAGGTTCCATCATAATCAGCTCTCTCCAAGGCAGGAGCATGGTAGCGGCAGGGCTCAGAGGAAAGCCGCTCAACTCACGGCGGCTGGAAGCAGAGAGAGCAGAAGGAAGGGGCCAGGGACAGATGTCGTCCTCAAGCACTGCCCCTGCTCCAGCTGTGCCTCACCTCTGTACTTGCTGTACTGGAGACCTGCCTTCAACACATGAGCTTTTGAGGGACCCCTTAGACCTAAACCATGATACAAAATGAGTGAATGAATGGAGTGGGTGAATGAATGAATGAAGGTTGAAAATGAGAGAATAATTTGCAGCCAGGTTCAGCGGCACATGCCTGTAATTCCAGCTATATAGGGAGGATCGTAAGATTGAGGCCAAACTGGGCAACTTAGTGAAACCCTGTCTCAAACTCAAAAGGGCTTGGGGGTGTACTCAGTGGGAGAGTGCTTGCCATGCATGCCCTGGGTTCCATCTCCAGTGAAAGAAAGCAAACAAGGCACTGTGCCAAGGGTCTGGGGGCCCAGAGGCGAGGATTCGAAGCCATAAAAACCCTCCAGAGTTCAGGGGCTTCCTATGGGCCAGCCTCAAGAACAGACCTTGGCAGAGAGTGCAGGTCTGGCTGGGATCCTCCGTGTGCAGCTGTGTGGCTTTGGGCAGGTCACTGTACCCTCTGAACCTCGACCTCCCCACCAGACCCCCAGCCTCCCCTGGTGTCAGCTCTCCCCTCTCTGTCCCCAAGGATGAGTACTTGGCCGACCTGTATCACTTTGCCACCAAGGAGGACTCCTACGCCAACTACTTCATTCATGTGAGTCCAAAGAGCCTTCCAGAGCCAGGGGGTGGGTGCCAGAGCCCTGGAGCCCTGCGGGATGGTGGGACGTCTGTTCTGGGGAAGGCTCAGCCTCCCTCACTCCCCCGGGGGTGTCCCTCTGTCTCCACAGCTCTTGGAGATTCAGGCTGATTACCATCGTCGGTCACTGAGCTCCCTGGACACAGCGCTGACTGAGCTGAAGGAAAACCACAGCCAAGCAGGTGGGGACACGGGCGGGCCAACCCCGCACCCCGGCCTGCCCTGCTCAGAGCCTAAGAAACCCGCATCTCATTCTGAAGGGCAACAGGGAGCCGGGGATGAGTTCTGAGCAGGGGTGGGAAGGAGGGGTGAAGGGGCGGGGCTAGAGCTGGGAGACCCCCCAGGAGGGAGAGGGAGGTGGGGGGAGAGGCAGAGGCAGTGGAGGTGGGGGAGGTGGAAAAGTATGATGGGTGGTCTCCCATGTGCACACGGAGGAGGGTACAAGGTAGCACCCCACCTTGTGGACTTGGGGGTGCCCCTGTCTGCCCTGGCCTGACAGCCCAGGGGTGGGAGGACCCAGGGCTCTGACCTGTCTCGTCCCTGCAGACCCCAACCCCTCGATGACGGCCACCCCCTTCTCCAGGGTGTATGGGGTGTCGCTGGGAAGCCACCTGCAGGAGCTGGGCCGCGACATCGCCCTGCCCATCGAGGCCTGCGTCCTCATGCTGCTCTCTGAGGGCATGCAGGAAGAGGTGGGTGGGGAAGGAGTCGGGACCCTCATGCCACCCACTTCTGACAAATTCCTCGTCAGAACACGGGTTCCCCTGAGAAGGCGTGGCCTCCTCTTGCTGAACTGAGGCTGCCTCCCCCCACGTCACGATGCCATGGTGCCCACGCACCACACACAGGCCCTGTGCTTCCCCTCGCTCCATTTAATGACCCCCCGACCTTGGAGGAGCCCTCGTTGGCTCCTTTTGGCAAGGGAGAGACACAGGCAAAGAGGTAACCTGCCCAGAGTGCCATGAGGAGGTGGCATTGGAACCAAGGCGCCACTGTCACATGCTGGCCCCTGTCTGTGCACTGCACCTCGGTGTTGGCACGGCCCCTTTTCTAACACACTCTTAAATGCCAGGCATGGTGGTGCACACCTGTAATCCCAGTACTTGGGAAACTGAGACAGGAGGATTGCAGGTTCGCAGCCAGCCTCAGCTACTTAGTGAGACCCTGGAGTTTTTTCTGTTTTTTTGTTGTTGTTGTTTTGTTTTTGTGGTACTGAGGATTGAACCCAGAGGCATTCTACGTTCAAGCTACATCCCCAGCCCGATTTTTTTTTTTTAATTCTTTATTTTGAAACAGGGTCTCACTAAGGTGTGGAGGTTTTCACTAAGTAGCTAAGGGTGGCTGCGAACCTGTCTCAGCCTCCCAAGTACTGGGATTACAAGCGTGTGCCACCATGCCCTGTGTTTGTTTTTATGTTTTGGGTTTTGTTTTGTTTTGTTGTTGTTTTTTTTTTTTTTTTTTTTTTTTTTTTTT
>PVLC010003267.1:31090-59694 GCA_004027655.1 Graphiurus murinus | reverse complement strand
AAAATAAATCCCTCCGGTCTTCTCTCTGCTCCTTCAATCTGGAAGGCTTTGTGGGACCGTGTGCCCTCCATACCAAGCAGGTATTGTTCAGAATCCCACAGACTGTGTGGCCCACCCGTGAATTTCCCCAGATGAGCCAGACAAACGATCCTGCCTGAGAGCTGGCGTTCGGCCCAGGTCACATGGCCGCCAGGGGCTCCCTGCACACAGACCCTGGGGACAGACCCCTGGCACAGCCACACAGGATGGGAGTGAGTCGGGGAGGACCCAAACTCTACTAACAGCTGGGAGTCTCCCTGAAACTCAGGTGGAAGGTGCACAAGCCTGACCCCACCCCATTCTCGCCTCAGCAGGACCGAGTCCGAAGTGCCGCCCAGACCAGCCTCCCCCAAGGTCAACAGGAGCCCCCCGGACACAGCTGCGCCGGCAGAGGACATGGCTCGCAGGAGTGAGTTGTCTGTGGGAGGGAAGGGGACAGAGGGTGGGCCTTCCGAGCCCTGCCCATGTACTTAGACCACTCGGGACAGGTAGGTAGAAGCCCAGCCTTTGCCACCTGGCGCTCTGGGCTCAGATTCCAGCTCTGTGACCTTGGGCAGGTGACATCACCTCTCTGGGCCTCCGTCTCCTCCTCTGTGGTGGAACAGGAACCACACTCACCTTGGAGGCCCAGTGTGGAGTGTGGAGAATGAACAAGGGCTGCAGCACACAGAGGGAGATGAGCTAGTGTGGGCATGGGGACATCCAGGCCCTCCAGAAGCCCAGAGATTGGGGGGGGGGGGGGCAAAGGGCAACGAAGGAGGAGAAAAGACAGGGGAGGTAGGAAGCCTGGCCCCTGAGCCCCTCTGTGCACTAACTTGTCAACATGGCCAAAAACCAGACAGGTGAGGAGGCCAGGGGTTTGGGTGGGGGTCCTCACCAGGGTGACAGGCACCTCCCAGCCCTGGGGCACTAGAACTTTCCACCTGGGTACACTGTGCACCCCTGGGAGTAGCTGGAACAGCCTCAGGAGCTGACGGGCCACACGGGGACCTTCCTGGAGGAGGGGGCTTCTAAGCAATTTTCCTAGATGAGCAGGGGAAGTGAATCACCCCGGGTTCCCCCATTGCTGGAGCCAGGGCCAGAGTCCAGAGCTCCAGGCTCCGCCAATGGCCCCGCCACCTCATGAGGTCAGAACTGTGCAGTGGGATTTCTGAGAGCTGGGGTGGGCTTCTGAGAGGAGGGGAGGGAGAGCCAGGTGTCCCAGGGACAGGTGGCAGACATTCAACAATATGAGCTGGGCACAGTGGTGCACACCTATGATCTCAGCTATCCAGAGGCTGAGGCAGGAGTATTGCAAGTTCAAGGCCAGCCCGGGGAACTAGCGGGACCTTGTCTCAAAATAAAAGATAAGAAGAGCCAGGTGCAAAGCCGGGCGTGGTGGCGCACGCTTGTAATCCCAGCATTTGGGAGGCTGAGACCGGAGGATCCGGGTTTGCGGCCAGCCTCAGCTACCTAGTGAGGCACTCCGCAACTTAGTGAGACTCGGTTTCAAAATAAAGAATAAAAAATAGGGCTGGGGGTATAGCTCTGAGGTAGAATGCCCCTGAGTTCAATCCCCAGTACAGAAAAAAAGAAAAAAAAAAAAGAAGAGCCAGGTGCACACCTGTAGGCTGAGGCAGGAGGATCACAGGTTCAAAGACAGCCTCAGCAATGTAATGAGACTGTCAGAATCTAAGGAGACCCTGTTTAAAAAAAAAAAAAACAAAGCTGAGCCAGATGGTGGTGGCGTTTGCTTGTAATCCCAGACTGAGACAGGAGGATCGCAGGTTCGAGAACAGCCTCAGCAAGTAGTGAGACGCTCATTAACCTAACGAGACCCTGTTTCCAAATAAGAAATAAAATCAGACTGGGGGTGTAGCTCAGAAGTAGAATGCCTCTGGATTCAATCCCTAGTACCACCAAAAAAAGATGATTTCAGAGGACAAAGCCTGTGAAGAAAATAAATCATCTGGGAAAAGGGGCAGAGTAGCCCGGGTGGGCACGGAGGTGCTGCTCCACCCGGGAGGCTGCGGAAGGCTCCGAGGGGGTGACGCCCGTGAGGAGGGACCTAATGGAAGAGGGGCCAGCTGTGGACAGGCCCGCAGAAGGGACAGCAAGCACAGAGGCCCCGCGTGGGAGGGAGCCTGGCGGGTCTGCTAACTGCCTTCCCTCTGCTTCCTCCACAGCCAAGCGCCCTGCGCCAGCGCGGCCCACCATGCCACCCCCGCAGCTCTCCAGCACCCGCTCCTCCCCTCCAGCCCCGCCCCTGCCCCCGGGCCCCGCCAGCCCCGTGACCCCCCGGGCTCTGCCCCGCCGCCTGGTGGGCAGCAGCCTCCGGGCCCCCGCGGTGCCACCCCCACTGCCCCCTGTGCCCCCTCAGCCTGCCAGACGCCACAGCCGGCGTTCCCCGGCCTCCCCCAGCTCAGCCTCCCTAGGGCCAGCCTCCCCAAACCTGGTCTCTGTGAACATGGCTGCACAGGGGGACCCGAGAGCAGCCACGGAGGATGGAGGGGCCCCTGAAGCTGCAGGCGGAGCCCCCACTGTCCCCGCAGTGCCCCCCCAGCCCCGGCGCAGGGGCCTCGCCTCAGAGACCGACTGAGCAGCCAGCTCCTGCCAGCTAGCCCTCTGCCCCCCCCACCGCGTCCTCCCTGGACAGCCTGGCCCCGCCGCCTCCAGCCCCCCAAGTGCCTTGGTGCCCACTGGGTTGGCCCCCATGGCCAGGAGGGCTCAGGACAGCCCTCTGCTTGCTTTCCTTTTCCAAGCCGGGCTTGGGAACCCCTCCCCAAGTCCCCACTCTCTGGCAGGGTCCCGGGGAGCCCCCAGAAGGAAGGACAGGCTTGCCTGCTCCTATAGGACTTATTTTTCTCTTGCCAATGTTATTTTTTTGTAAGGCTGGTAAATAAATTATTTTGGACAAAACTGGAGCAGCTGCCCAAATGATCGTTTTATTTTCTGTCCTCGAAATAAAGAAGCCACTTTCATAAAGGGGAAAAGAAATTACATGTTCTTTGCCTCCTTTCTTTCTTCCAGTCTGAGATGATAACAGCCAGTGTTTTTAGAGCTGCACGCTGTGCTCTATGCTTGGTTTCCATTTACTCTTCTTCCAGCGAAGTAAATAGCCTTCCCTCCTGTGGGTGAGGAGGCTGAGACCAGAAGCAGTGGCTGCTGACAGGGCGGCAGCAAGCAGGGCGTGCCTGGAGTAAGGAACTAGATCTCGCTGATTCCAAGCTGGGCTTGTTCCTCAATCCTGGGCTGTTTACTCAACTTGCTAGTAACCTGCTTTCTCATCCGAGACACAGTCTTAATCCTGCCACGGTGGTGGAGTGAGGCGCAAATGAGTCTCTGCTGCTAAGTACTAAAGTCTGACCCTGGCACACAGGAGGCTTTGCTACTGCTCTTTACCCACCCCGGGAGAGAGAAAGCAGACAAGGCTCCCAGGAGCAGGGATGGATCCATCCAGCCTTCCCTAAGCTGGCCTGTGTTAGGCTCATGACTCAGGTCTACACCCAAGAGCTTCTGGGAATAGACAGAAGTTACAATTAGAATCCAGTGTCCTAGCCGGTTGTGGTGGCGCACACTTGTAATCCCAGTATTTGGGAGGCGGAGAGCAGAGGATCCAGGTTCGAGGCCAGCCTCAGTTACTTAGTGAGGCACTCCGAAACTTATTGAGACCCTGTTTCAAAACCCCAGTACCACACACACACAAAAAGAATCCAGTGCCCTGCCAGGCAAGGTGGCACATGCCTGTAATCCCATTACTTGAGAAGCTGAGACTGGAGGATCCCAGGTTCAAGGGCAGCCTCAGCAATTTAGCAAAGCTATCAGCAACTGAGCAAGACTGTTTCCAAATAAAAAATAAAATAGGGCTGGAGGTAGAATGCCCCTGGGTTCAATCCCCAGCACCACAATAAATAAGTAAATATAGAGTATCAGAGCACTGGACATATCAGCTGCCTAGTTAGGGTGGACTACCTAACAGACCCTGCTGTGTATATGGAGAGGGGTTAGTCAAGGAAGACTTCTTGGAGGAAGTCATATCTAAGGAAGCTCTGCAGGAGCTACCCAAGTGAAAAAGTTGAAGGAAAAAGGAGGAACATTCCAAGCCAAGAAAACCACTCTTGCAAAAACCAGAAGCATTGAGGAATAGAAAGTTGTTAAGCCCTGAAGGCTGAGTAACAGAGTATGATTTTTCCCAGGTCTTTGCAGCTCCAGCAACTTTGGGGGTCAGACAGCTTCAGAGCCTTTTCTGAGATAGGCAGGCAACCAGACAACCTCAGAATTGTGAGATCACAGGCCACAACTCATTTCTGGTTCCCATACTTTTTTTTTTGCGGTACTGGGGATTGAACTCAGGGGCATTCTACCTCCGAGCTATACCCCCAGCCCTAGTTTTTATTTTTTATTTTGAAACCGAGTCTCACTAAGTTGTGGAGTGCCTCACTAGGTAGCTGAGGCTGGCCGCGAACCCGGATCCTCCGGTCTCAGCCTCCCGAATGCTGGGATTACAAGCGTGCGCCACCACGCCCGGCTCCTGGTTCCCATACTTTAAACAACTGGCCCCTCAAAGGTCCTCAGACCTGCAGTTTCTTTCATATCAGAACCACCCCCCACCATAAGGGGAGCCAGGCAGCTGGGTAACCCCATCATCACTGTGGGGGACTGGCTCCAGCCACCAGAAACTGCCCAGGTCCCACCCACCCACCCAAAACATTAAATCACAGTCTCTGGGCTCCTACTATGCACCATGTTTTTTTGTTTGATTTTTCGGTGCTGGTGATTGAACCCAGAGACATTTAGTTACACTCTCAGTCCTTTTTATGTTTTTAATTTATTGTGTGTGGGGGGAGTATTGGGGATTTAACTCAGAGGCATTTTACCTCTGAGCTACACCCCCAGCCCTATTTTTTATTCTTTATTTGGAAACAGGGTCTCACTAAATTGTGGAGTGCCTCACTAAGTAACTGAGGCTGGCCGCGAACTCGGATCCTTCTGTCTCAGCCTCCCAAATACTGGGATAACAAGCATGCGCCACCATACCTGGCTTATTTTTTATTTTGAAACAGGGTCTCACTAAGTTGCTGAGGCTGGCCTCAACCCTGCAGTCTTCCTGTCTCAGCCTCCCAAATGCTGGGATTACAGGCGTGCATTGCCACGCCTAGCTATGCACCTATTTTTTTTTTTATTTGTTTTTGTTTGAGTTTGATTTTTGTCATGGGGGATTGAACCCAGGGGCATTCCACCTCTGAGCTATGCCTCCAGTCCCATTTTATTTTGAAATGGTGTTGCAAGCAAGTGACCAAGCTGGACTCTCAGATCATGCAATAAATGTTTTTATTAACTTTTGACAAGCATGCACTCGGTTGACACTCTCTGATTCAGTTTAAGTCTAAGCCTAAGTCTAAGCCTGAGTTCCAGCCTGTCACCAGACCCAGGGAACTCACATGCGACGTATCTCAGTCAAAGATCCTGTAGATGGGTCCACTTTCTGATGCTTGAGTTCGATGACAGGTCTGAGGAGGGCCCCCCATTGGGCAATGGAGAGCTCAGAGTGCCTTGGCACTGGGTTTCTATGGGTTGTTTCAGCAGGAACCTCTAGGTTGGGGGTCTTCTGATTGGCTCGGCCCAGTTACACCCAAACAGTCCATTCTGATTGGTTAATGCTGTAAGTTCATATCTGAGTCCCTGGGCTCTCTTGGTGGGCTCTCTTATTCTTATCTAACACACACACACACACACACACACACACACACACACTTGGGGCCACTCTCTCACACATGAGTCACCAAGTTACATTATGTAAGGTTAAGTCACATTCACATAAGTTTCAAGTCAACATGCTATTACTCCTAACATTAGCATCATATTCTGATATTACTCCTAACAAATGAGGTCTCACTAATTTGCTGAGGCTGGCTGAGAACCTACGATCCTCCTGTCTCAACCTCCCAAGTGGCACCCATTTTTTTTTTTTAAGTACTGAGGATTGAACCCAGGGGCATTCTACCTCCAAGCTACACTTCCAGTCCTATTTTTTATTCTTTATTTTTTGAAACTGGGTCTCACTAAGTTGCGGAGTGCCTCACTAAGTAGCTGAGGCTGGCTGCGAACCCAGATCTTCCGGTCTCAGCCTCCCAAGTACTGGGATTACAAGCGTGCACCATCACACTGGGCTCCAATACTATTAAAAAAAAAAAATCCCAGCCTGCTGTGGTAGTACACACTTTGTAATCACAGTACTTGTGAGGTTGAGACAAGAGGATTGCAGGTTCAAGGCCAGCCTCAGCAATTTAGCAAGACCTTGTTTCAAAATATAAAATAAAGCCAGGTATGGTGGCACATACTTGTAATCCCAGTACTTGGGAGGCTGAAACTGGAAGATCGCTGGTTTGAGGACAGCCTCAACAAATAGTGACACTTTCATTAACCTAGCAAGACCCTGTTTCAAAATAAAAATAAAATAGGCCTAGGGGAGTAGCTCAGAGGTAGAATGCCCCTGGGTTCAATCCCCAGTACTACAAAAATATAAAATAAAAGGACTGAAAATAAATAAATAAAAATAAAATAGGAGCCAGGCATGGTGGCACATCCTTGTAACCTCAGTACTTGGGAGACAGAGACAAGAAAATCACAGGTTCGCGGCTGGCCTCCGCAACTTAGACCTTGTTGCAAAATAAAGAGTAAAACAGGGCTGGAGGTGTGACTCAGAGGTAGAATATCCCTGGGGTCAATCGCCAGTACCACAAGAAAATAAAATAGGGCTCGGGTGTAGCTCGAAGGTAGAATGCCCCTGAGTTTAGTCCCCAATACTAATTAATTCATTAATTGCTTAAATAAAATCCAAGCAGCTTATTGTATGTAAATTATACCTCATTAAGTTTCCCAGGGGAAAGCCAGGGCGGTGGCACAAGCTTGGAATCCCAGCATTTGGGAGGCTGAGACAGGAGGATGGTAGGTTCGAGGCCAGCCTCAGCTACCTAGTGAGGCACTCCGCAACTTAGTGAGACCCGGTTTCAAAATAAAGAATAAAAAATAGGGCTGGGGGTGTAGCTCGGAGGTAGAATGCCCCTGAGTTCAATCCCCAGTACCGAAAAAAAAAAAAAAATTTCCCAGGGGACTCTACAGCACAGCCCCCGTGGAGAACCACTACGCTGAACCAAGGGCCGAAGCGCCCACGAAGACACCGCGCGCCTCTTTTCACAACACATTTCTCAGGATTCTAAGCTTAGAACTGGGCGGTCCACGGTTCACAGGGCACTGGGATGTGACCCAATGACACCTCTGCGAGCATGTTTTCCTCCTAGCAACCAGTTCTCGGAAGCTTCTGATTGGCTGAGGAGCGCAGATCAATTCGCTGCTCGTTTCTACACCTAGTTCCTTATTAGTTAAAAAGAGCGTCAGTTTCCCAGACTCCCACCCCTTTAAAAGGCTAAAGAGAGTTGAAATTTGGCAGTTACCGGACCACCAGCAGAAAAAAGGGCGGGGCTAAGGACCAGGCTGGACCCTCATTGGCTCCCTCCATTTGGTGGCGGCAGCGAAGCCGCCCCTTTCTCCCAGCTCCGTAAACTCGCGGCCAGGCTTCTCTCGAAGACCCTCGTCCCATTGGCCGCGGGCCAGCCCATGGCCCCGCCCCCTGGCCCTTCCGGTGAGCCGATTGGCCCTGCCTGACGGACCAGGGCGAGCGCGCCGTGCCCGCGGAGAGAGCCCGGCGCGTGCCTGCGGGCGGCCAGCCGGCTGCATGGCGCGCTGCAAGCAGCTGCGCGGCGCGGCCCTGCGCGAGGTTCTGGGCCGGACGCAGGGGGTCCTGTTCGACTGTGACGGGGTGCTGTGGAACGGCGAGCGCGTCGTGCCGGGCGCCCCGGAGTTGCTGGAGCGGCTGGCGCGGGCCGGCAAGGAGGCGCTGTTCGTGAGCAACAACAGCCGGCGCGCGCGGCCCGAGCTGGCCCTCCGCTTCGCGCGCCTGGGCTTTGGCGGGCTGCGCGCCGAGCAGCTCTTCAGCTCCGCGCTGTGCGCCGCGCGCCTGCTGCGCCAGCGCATGCCCGGGCCGCCGGAGGCGCGGGGCGCCGTGTTCGTGCTCGGCGGCGAGGGGCTGCGGGCCGAGCTGCGCGCCGCCGGGCTTCGCCTGGTCGGGGACCCGGACGCCGACCCGAGCGCCGGGAGCGGCGTGGCTCCGCGCGTGCGCGCCGTGCTCGTGGGTTACGACGAGCATTTCTCCTTCGCCAAGCTGAGCGAGGCGTGCGCGCACCTGCGCGACCCCGACTGCTTGCTGGTGGCCACCGACCGCGACCCTTGGCACCCGCTCAGCGACGGCAGCCGGACCCCGGGTGAGCGCGGAGCTGGCGGGTGGAGGGGCGACCTGTGCCTTCTCTTCCACGCCTGGGGGTGAGGGGCGGGGAGGGGGCGTGCAGGTCGCGAAAAGGAGAGGGGCGAGGGAAACCCCCACTCAGCGAGACCCCCGAGCGCTTTGGTGTCCGCAGCTGGTAATTCCTGCAGCTGGCACCTGTGAGAGGCAGTGGCAATGTCCCCGTTTGACAGATGAGCAAACTGAGGCCAGTCGTAGCTCAGGAAGTTGCAGGTGGAATCCAGGTCCCCCGACTTCCAGAACTAGCCTCCTAGACGCCTGTCATTTTGCCCCACCCACCACGGGGGTGAGTTTGGAGAAGAAGCCTGGAAGGATTGCCCCCCTGTGGGAGGGTTGGAACAGCAATCCTAGAGGGGGGGTGGAGGCAGGTGTATGTGAGCCCAGCAGGTGGAGTTTGACCTGAGTTCCAGTTCCTGCGGCTCGCTGTGTAATCCTGTTGGGTTACATAACCCCCAGCATCTGCCTGCGTGCACAAGGGGCATGCTCATCGTGCCAGTTTCATCAGCGGGTACAGTGATGAGGGTGAGTGCCTGGCACATAGTAGGTGCTTATATGTTGTAGCCAGAGCCCTCCTATGTGTAGCATGAAGCACCTTGATGTCTGTTCTTATTTGTTTTCCAAATTACTCTAGAGATGGGAGTATTGTCTAGTTTCTCAAAGAAACTGAGGCTAGAAGAGGGAAGTGCGCTTCCCAAGGGCACACAGTGAGTCAGTGATAGCAGGGGAGCCTGAACTTGACTCTTGTGACACATCCCATCTGCAGTACTCCTCAGCCCTGCAAGGAGGCAGGAGCATGCAGAGGCTAATGGGCAGTGAGGAGTGTGTATAGACAGGTTAATACCTCATTCAGTAGGCCAGGGACATGAAGATCTCCATTGTTCCCTCTCTGTTGGACCTTGACCTAGTCATTGATACCAAACCCTGGGGGGCGGATGGTATTGAGTGAGGTGAAATAGACACAAGATTGTAAAGGGGTGGTGAGGAAGGCCTTGTGCTGAGCAGATCAGGAAAGGCTTCTTGGAGGAGGCATGTTACAGGGCAGGGTGACAGGGAATGAGGAGACACAGACCCAGCTGTGGGTGGGTGGGTGGCAGGGAGGGAATCTGTAGTTCTGGTCCTCTCCTGTGTCTGCCTTGGACCTACTTGCCACTTGGCCACATCAGCCTCAGTGTCCCTGTAAAGCTGAGGGGAAGGCTGTGGTCAGGGCTCACAGTTGCAGCAGCCCCTGCCTGCCACTGGCCACCCTGTGAAGTGTTTTTCCCTGGAGGCCCCAAACCTCAGGTTGAGACTTCCTTCGAGGGGTAAGAGGTTCCCCAGGGCTCAGAAGGGAAGGTGTGAGGAGCTGGGGAGAGCCAGGGCCCTGCCTGTGCTGCCTACGGGCCTCTGAGTGAACCCAGATCTTTGTGGTCCAGCTGTCTACTTGGCTGTGCCCATCTGCCCTGCTGGTCACTCCCACCGCCTGGAGGGGGAGGCAGAGGCTTAACAAATACATCACTGAGGTCATGTTTGTGCACCACTAAATGATGCAGCTTTGAAACAGAGTGGTGTAAAAATGTTAATGAAGGCCTCCGTTATGCATAAAATCTGAAATAATGTGAATCTCCCACCCTCAATTTTACCTTCCAAGTCTCATTAGGAAATTGTGTGTGGTTTTGTTTTTGTTTGTTTGTTTTCTTTTCTTTTTCTTTTTGGTGGTATGAGGGATTAAACCCAGAGGTGCTTTACCATTGAGCTACATCCCCAGCCCTTTTTATTTTGAAACAGGGCCTTGTTAAGTTGCCCAGGCTGGCCTAGCATTTGCTACCTCAGTCTCCGTAGGCTCTGGTATTACAGGCGTATGCCACCATGTCTGGCCTAAACTGTGTATATCTTGTTGCCACATGGTGGCCATTTGAGCTGGCAGATAGAAATGCTCCCTGTTTTAGGAACCTGTCATCAGCGCAGCATGCAGCAGCCTTGGACTACAGAGAGTGAATCAGTGGAATGCTGTGATCCAAGAGACAGCGATATTCACAGACTCCCCTACTGGGATGCACAAACCCCGGGGCAAGGGGTGGCTTTGTTGTGTTGACTACTCTGTCCTCAGTGTCTGGCATAGTTGGGCGTCAGTAAATCTTACCTAGTTGAACCAAGGGGGACATAGGACATAGGACCCCAAGAGTGATCAGCTCAATCCTGGTGGCAAAGGGGCTGACAGAGTTGAGGCCATTCGTGAGCTGAGAAAACATTTTGATGTGACTCAGTGTAGTCCTTCCCATCCTGAAAGGAATCCTCTCCCAGGGAAGCAAATGACACTTCTTTCCTACCCAGTGCTTAAGAACATAAGCAAGCTGGGGGTGTAACTAAGTGGTAGAGCAGTGCTTAGCATGGGAGAGTCCGAGGGTTCAATCCCTAGCACGGGAGGAAAAAAAAAAAAAAAGCAAGCAGGCAAGTTCTGGGACAGATGTCAGGGAGAGCCTTATAGGGTATTGCTTTGGGCCAGCCTGGAGGCCCTGGTTCCAGCCTGCCTCTGTCCTCATCTTGTGATACACTGAGCTACATCTGCAGTCTGCAAGTTCTTTCTTGTCTGAGGGTCATAGGACTAAGGATTCTTGCTGTCTCCACCTCTTCTCTCTTTTTGTGCCTTTGGCTCAGCTAAATGGAGTGTTGTTGACTCTTGAGAAGGGAGAAAGGAGGCCCAGAGTGTTTGAGGTCAGGCCATCAGTGTACTGAAAAATGTTTACTAGCTGGAGAGCCTTGATTTATACCCTGGCTGATTCGGTATAAACACTCCCACTATGGGGGTGGGGACCAATCGCTGTGTGCATGTATGTCATTGTCAACATGATATACGTTATGTTGTGAGACCATAATGCACCAATAAAAGCACATAAAAAATTAGAAAATAAACCATAAAAAAGTAAACACTCCCAGTATGGATGATTTGGGACTGGAGATTGAACCTAGGACCTAAGGGAATTCTGCCTCTGAGCTACACCCATACCTTTTTCTTTGCTTTCTTTTCTTTTCTTTTTTTTTTTTTTTTTTTTTTTGTGGTACTGGGATTGAACTCGGGCATTCTACTTCTGAGCTACACCCCCAGCCCTATTTTATTCTTTTATTTTGAAACAGAGTCTCACTAAGTTGCGGAAGGTCTCACAACTGGCTGGTTTTAAACCTACTTTCCTCTGTCTCAATCTTCCAAGTACTGGGATTACAAATGTGCACCACCACACCTGCTCCTTTTATTATTTTTAATTTTTGCGGTACTAGGAATTGGACCCAGGGGCATTCTACCTCCAAGCTACACTCCCAGCCCTATTTTTTATTCTTTATTTTGAAAAAAGGGTCTCGCTAAGTTGCGGAGAGCCTCACTAAGTAGCTGAGGCTAGCCACGAACCTGGATCCTCCTGTCTCAGCCTCCCAAGTACTGGGATTACAAGCATGCACCACCAACACCCGGCTCTTTTTATATTTTGTGCTGCTAGGGGTGGAACCTAGGAGCCTTCTATCTCCAGGCTATCCCCTCAGCCCAATTTTATTTCTTATTTGGGAACAGGGTCTCTCTAGGTTGATGAGAGTCTCACTACTTACTAAGGCTCTCCTTGAACCTGCAATCCTCCTGTCTCAGCCTCCCAAGTACTGAGATTACAAGTGTGTGCCACCACGCCTGGCTCTCCTTTTTTTATTTTGAAACAGGATCTTGCTAAATTGCTACAGCTGGTCTAGAATGCATGATCCTCCTGTCGCAGCCTCCCAAGTACTGGGATTACAAGCATGCGCCACCACGCCCAGCTGAATATTACCTTTGTTTTAAACGATTAATTTAGTTGTGAGTTTATATATGTTGACTTTTTCCAATATTGGGAATAGAACCCAGGGCCTTGCACAGGCCGGGTAAGTGCTCTTCCAAGCTGACCTCAAACTTGCAATCTTCCAGCCTCGGCCTCCCAAGTAGGTGGGATTACAGTCATGTGCCACTGTGCCTAGCTATGAGTTGCCTATTTATTTATTAGTACTGTGGATGGAACCCAGGGACATTCTACCTCTGAGCTATACCCCGGCCCTATTCTTTTTTTTTTTTTTTTTTTTTGCAGTACTGGGGATTGAACTCTCAGGGGCATTCTACCTCTGAGCTACATCCCCAGTCCTATTTTTTTTTTTTTTTTAATTCTTTATTTTGAAACAGTGTCTCACTAAGTTGCAGAGTGCCTCACTAAGTAGCTGAGGCTGGCTGGGAACCCAAATCCTCCTGTCTCAGCCTCCCAAGTACTGGGAATCCATGATCCTCCTGTCTCAGCCTCCTAAGTACTGGGATTACAAGTGTGCACCGCCAACCTCCCCTCCCCCTTTGCTACTAGGGATTGAACCCAGAGGCATTTTGCCTCTGAGTGAAACTCCCAGTCCTTATTTATTTAATTATTTATGGTACTGGAGATGGAACCCAGGAGCATCCTACCTCCGAGCTATACCCCCAGTCCTTTTTTATTTTGAAACAGGGTCTCACTAAGTTGCGGAGGGCCTCACTAAGTAGCTGAGGCTGGCTGAGAACCCGGATCCCCCAGTCTCAGCCTCCCAAATACTGGGATTACAAGCGTGTGCCACCACGCCCGGCTCCCCAGCCCTTTTTAACTTTTTTTTTTTAATTTTAAAAAAATTTTTTTAATAGTACTAGAGATTGAAACCAGGGACATTCTATCTCCAAGGTATACCCTCAGCGCTATTTTTTCATTCTTTGTTTTGAAACAGAATCTCATTAAGTATCTGTGGCTGTCTACCAACCTGCAATCCTCCTGTTTCAGCCTCCCGCATAGTGAGATTACAAGCGTGGGCCACCATGCCCAGCGTTTAACTTTGTCTTGAAATAGGATCTCACTAAGTTGCTGAAGGCCACACTAAGTTGCTGAAGCTGGCCTCAAACCTCAGTCTTCCTTTTTCAGCATCCCAAGTACTGGGATTACAGGTGTGTGCCACTGTGCCCAGTTTATAAATTGACTTTTCTTTTTTGCAGTACTGGGGATTGAACCCAGAGGCATTCCTTCAAGCTGTACCCCCAGCCCTATTTTTTTAATTTATTTTTTGAAACCGAGTCTCACTAAGTTGCGGAGTGCCTCACTAGGTAGCTGAGGCTGGCCTCGAAACCGGATCCTCCGGTCTCAGCCTCCCGAATGCTGGGATTACAAGCGTGCGCCACCACGCCCGGCATAAATTGACTTTTAATTGTAGCTCCTTTTAACAACCAGCTCACAAAATTTCTGATAAAATGAAATAGTCCAAACTTCCAAGCTGATACAAGCTGGCCCAGACCAACAGTGGGTTAGACCCACCTGAATGCAAGTCCTTTTGCTGCCCCTCGGGGAGCTGTGCAACCCAGGCAAGTTACTAGATATCACTGAGCCTCAGCTTTCTCATCTGTAGAATGGGCTTCCGTGAGCACCAGCCCAGCCCCTGACAGTTATGAATGTGCTTAGTAAATGGTTCTCGTCATCATCATCCAGTCAGGGACATTAGTGTGAAGGCAAAATGTTCTGGCACAAAGGGAGCCTGTGGGACAGTCTCAGGGGCCTCATTGTGTGGGGCAGGATGGTGCCGGGCTGGGAGACAGGCCTGTCCTTTTCTAAACAGTCCACCTATTGTTAGATTCCTGGGCTGGTTCCACAGTTTTGCTTATGAGAGTTACTGTAGCCGCAGATATCTCTAAGCTTGTAGTTCTCTGTGTCTAGTTGGAATTCTCTTCTGGTGATCACGTTCCCTGTGGAGGCCGACTGGGTCAAAGCTGCGAACATTCTTGTGCCCTGCTGCATTCCAGCCTGGCTGTGCCAGTTCCAATGCCAGGAACCTGGCTTCTTGTAGCAATAACCACACCTGCTGTTAAATGTTCTTTTATTTGCAAAGCTCACAGTGCCCCTTTGGACATAGGTATTACTTGGATCCCCACTTTGCAGCAAGTCCAGGGGAATTCAGAGAGGTTGAATGGCTTGCCCAAAGACACACAGTTGCCAGGATAAAGTAGTGGCCGTAGGCAGGACTGATTGAGTCAGCCCTGTTTATATGCAATGGCTCAGGGCGTCCTTACAAAACCCATGGGGGAAAGTGCCATATCCCCAAATCAAAGATGGGGAAACTGAGGAAGTTAACTAGCCTGCCCAAGAATGGTGGTGACAGTCTGAGCACAGGCATCTGGAAGCAGGGCTGTGATTCCTGGCAGTGCCGGCCTTAGCCCAGGCCAAGCTGCCTCCCTGGAATTCCAGTTCCGGGGCCTGATGCCCTCACTGCCACCTTCCCACCCTCCTGCTGACCCGATCTCCCATCTCTCGCAGGCACCGGGAGCCTGGCCGCTGCGGTGGAGACGGCCTCAGGACGCCAGGCCCTGGTGGTTGGCAAGCCCAGCCCCTACATGTTTGAATGCATCACGGAGCACTTCAGCGTAGACCCTGCCCGCACGCTGATGGTGGGCGACCGCCTGGAGACCGACATCCTCTTCGGCCACCGCTGCGGCATGACCACCGTGCTCACACTCACCGGCGTCTCCCGCCTGGAGGAGGCCCAGGCCTACCTGGCGGCCGGCCAGCACGACCTCGTGCCCCATTACTACGTGGAGAGCATCGCGGACTTGATAGAGGGATTGGACAACTGAGCCCGCTGACCTGCCCCACTCCCTGGCCCTGTAGACAGGCGATGGGTGGGAGGCTTGAGCTTCCTTAAGCGTCATGGGCTCCCTCGCCCGTTTCTGCACCCTGGTCAGCTGGGACCCAGGATAGGTTTGCAGGCCCTCACACCCTCTCCTAGCGGTGGCTGGGCATGCTGCTGTTCCAGAAGTCACCCCCTGCAGCTTGAAGGTTTGCCCTGGCCTGACCAGCCAGGTGGCCCTATTTCCTGCCCTGTCACTTCCCCTCATAAAATATGGGCCCTGGTGCCAGCTAAAGATCCCCCAGCCCTAAGCGAGTAACCTCTCCCCCTCCCCAGGGCTTCTGGAGCCCTGTCTGCCCCCCTCGGGTCCTGGCCCTTGGGAGCCTGTTGACCAACCAGAGGTCTGCGTAATCAGAGCCCACTGTCGCGAGTGGACCAGTCTGAAGCCAAGTGATAGCGGCTCACGTGGGTCCTGAGGAACGATGACCCTTGCATGTCCTGGAGCCCAAGTGCTAATCAGACGGACAAGTGACAATGACCTGTGCACGTCCTCGGTCCTGGGTGGACCTGTCAGGACACCAAGTGATAATGACTCACCCATCTCTTAGATTCAGAATAGAACGATCCAGAAGTCTGAGAGACAGTGGCCTCTTGACAATCTGGGTCTGACTGGACCAGCCAGGGGTCCAGATTGGGGCCAAGTTTGAAAACACCCCTTCCTGATCACAGGACCTGTCCAGTGTTGATGGTGGCCAGAGCTTAGCAGGGGCTTTTGTGTCCCCCATGTGGTCAGTGTTTGCTGCACCACCACCCCCTACTCCCGGGTATTTATTTATTGTGTGCCAGTGAGAGTTGGGTGAGGGCCGGCTTTCCTTGCCTCCTCCACCTCGTCGTAACCAGTCCTGTACTTAATAAAGTTCCAGTGTGGGAGTGTTCCTGTGTGTTTGAGTCTGTGGCTGGCGGGGAGCCTGCACTTCCTGGAACTGACCCAACCATGACCTTCCCTGCGTGAAATGACCCAGTTCCAGAGTGTTCTCTATGCGGTAATACCTTGACTCAGTCATTTTGGGATTTGTTTTGTTTTTGCAGTACTGGGGATTGAAACCAGGGGCATTCTACCTCCAAGCTACAGCCCCATCCCTATTTTTAGTCTTTATTTTGAAATAAGGTCTCACAAAGTTGCGGAGGACCTCACTAAGTAGCTGAGGCTGGCCACAAACCCGGATCCTCCGGTCTCAGCCTCCCAAGTACTGGGATTACAAACATGCACCGCCACACCTGGCTGACTCAGTCGTATTTTATACATTGTTGAGTCTTCTCAGTGCTAGGGATCAAACTGAGTGCCTTGCACATGTGAGGTGGGTGCTCTACCAGGGAGCTACACCCTAGACTCACTCTTCATGTGTGTATGGTACTGGGGATTGAATCGGGCATTCTACCTCTGGGCTACACCCCTAGCAGAGCAGAAAGATGGAAGATGGCATTGTTGTAGTCCTCCCAACATTTGGGGTTTTTTTGTTTTGTTCTCTTTTGTTTGAGACGGACTCACTATGTTGCCCAAGTGCCTCAGCCTCCCAAGTTTTGGGACCATAGACTCATGCCACTGCCCCCCACCCCCTGCAGTGTGTGTGTGTATCAGAAAGGGGTCCATTCAGGAGGCAAAAGGCACAGAGGTGGCTGCCTGCAGTTCAGCACGGGGCCACCACAGGGAGTAAGGAGATGGGGTGCAGGCCTCAAGTTGGGAGCATCCCCCCACTCCCCTCCTGGGCTTCATGGAGAGAGTGTGTATGTGTGTGAGAGAGATACTGAGGATTGAACCCAGGGGCATTCTACCTCTGAGCTATACCTCCGTCCCTGTGTGAAGAGGAGGGTACTGGGGATTGAACCCAGAATCATTCTGCCTCCAAGCTAACCCCCAGCTTGATTTTATTTCTTATTTGGAAACGGTCTTGCTATGTTGCTGAGAGCCTCACTAAGTTGCCAAGGCTGGCTTCCAACCTGCAAATTCTTTCTCGGCATCCCAAATACTTATTTTTTATTTTGACATAGGGTCTTACTAAGTTGCTGAGGCTGGCCACAAATCTGCGATCCTCCTGTCTCAGCCTCCCAAGTACTGGGATTACAGGCATGCGCCACCACGCCTGGATTTATGGAGAGCTTTTGAGGTCCAGGTACCCAGGACCACAGTGTTCTGCCCTTGGCCCAGCAGATGAAAGACTTCAGCCCCAGCTCCCTCTGCAAGCTTCGTCAAGTGACCACCCTCCCTGGTGGTTTCTGCGTCATGAAATGGGGAACAGGTCAGGCGTGGTATCTCCAGGGTCCCTCCCTACTCTGACGTCTAGGGCTCGAGCTGGCGGGGCAGTCGGCTTGGCAGGGGTGTGCATGGCGCCTCTGTGGCCCACAGCCCTCCCCACCAGTGCCAGCTGGAGGAAGCACAGACTGGGTCAAGTCAGGCTGCCCTCACTTCTCATACTAGCCCGCAGGATGGGGGATTCCAGACTTTAACTGCCTCTTCTGCCAGACTGGACGGTGACTACAGCAGAGAATTCCTGGGACAGGAGCCCTGGTCTTAGGGAACACCAAGGGAGAAAAACACCCTTACATGTCACACCTGTAATCTTTCAAGCAGCTGGGAACAGGTGACATCTCTCCCACCTTCCAGGCCTAGAGACAGATTCGGAGACTCCAAGGACCGGCAGCCAGGCAGCCCCAAATCTGGACCTCCTCTCTTCTCCCATTCTGACTGCAGTTTCCCTTTCTGAGAGAAATTCAACCTGGGGGCAGCCACTGAACAGGGATGACGCAGACTTGAAATGAGATAGGGCCTGAGAGCAAGGCTCGGAAGATAAGTGGGTGCCACCACCTTGATGCCCTGAGGGCTTGGGGGAGGGGCACATCAGGCGCTCCCCCCCGCCCCAAACCGTAGTTCCTGTTACAGGGGACAGTGGAATCTGGGGAGACTCCTCACCCCAGCCTAAGCACAGGGGACTGCTGGGGATCAGTGGAGGAGACGGAGTCCTTGCAGAGGAGCTACTAAGCTCCCAGGAAGGTGACCTCAGCCTGGGAGAAGGGACAAGAGGGACAGTAAGCCTGAGCTCAGCCAAGAGTGATGGTGCACACCTGTAATCCCAGTACTTGGGAGGCTGAGACAGGAGGCTTGTGGGTTTGGGGACAACCTCAGCAACATAGCGAGAATCTCAGCAACAGAGGGTGACCCTGTTTCTAAACAAAAAAATTAAAAAGGCTGGGGATGTGGCTCAAAGGTAGAATGTCCCTGGGTTCAATCCTCAGTACCCAAAAGAAAAAAAAAAAAAAAAAAGACCTGAGCTCAGCCAGGAGCAGTGGCACGGGCCTGTAACCCCAGTACTTGTGAGGCTGAGACAGGTCCAAGTTCAAGGCCAATCTCAGTAACATAGTGAGACCCTCAGCAATTTCATGAGACCCTGCTTCAAAATAAAAGTTTAAAAGGGCTGGGGGTGTAGCTCAGAGCCCTGAGTTTAATCCCCAGTACCAAACCAAATAAAAACCTCAGCTCCAGGAAAAAAAAAAAATTACCTACTTAGTACCATAAACCTGAGTTCTTTCACCTGCCCACTTTGCAGGTGGGGAGTCCAAGGCAATCAGGGAGACACGGCGCAGGGCCAGAAATAACCCGAGTCTCTAGACCACAGTGGGGTCTTTTTAGGAACCTGTTCCCCCCGCCATCTGCCCATCTACCACCGTAGGCAGGCAGACCCTGGAGAGGAGTCACCCCAGCCCTCCCCCAGCGGCAAATGCTCCCTGATGTCCAACCCACTTTCCAGGACAGCTCTAAGGCCCTGAGACCCCAGCTCCTGGGCTGGGACGGTGGCACTGTCCAAAGCTCCTCTGCCCCCGGGCTGGGACTCCACCTGAAATGCGCCCTCCCTGATTTGGCAGAGGCAGCGGCACTGGGAAGGGCAGAAGAGCTAGGCAGGGCCCCACCGCCCCTCCTATGACTGAGGTTCTGGGGAGGCCCCGCAGGAAAAAGCGAAGCCTGCCTGCGGTTGGAAGTTGGATGAGTGCCTGGTCTGGGGGGAGGGGCTCGCAGGGGGTGCAGCCCGGCCCCTCTCTGGGTCTGCTCTGCAGCCCGACACATGCCCTCTCATCCCGTACCAGGGTGCCAGGTGGGCTTCGGTCTTCTGGAGGGAGGTGGCCCTTGGGGTTGAGGGGTCCGGCTGGGGAGGCAGGGTAGGGCAGGGGGGCGTTGCTGGCCTGGTCTCCAGATGTGAGTCACTCCTCCTCCACATCTTCCTCCCTCTCTGATGCTGGCATTTCAGAAGAGGCGTGGCCGTACAGAGCAGGAGGGCCTCTTGACACCCCCTCCCCAGCAGGCTCCTTGCTGGGCCCTGCTCCCCCTACCCTTCCCTTCGCCTGGATCCTGAATGTGAGGCTAGTGCCTCTCCGGGCCACCCTCAACTCTGTTGCTATAGAGATCTTCCCTATTGCCCAAATCTAGCTTTAATACTCACCCTCCCTATAACTTTCCGTGGCTCCCCAGCACCCTCAGATGAAACGATTCCCAAGCCCTTGACTTGGCCCATGAGGCCCTTCATGACCAAGTACTGTTGCAGGAGACTCAGTTTCCCCCGGTTCCAGAGAGAGGATTTCCGGAGGCCAAAATCAGAGACAGGTTTCTTTATTTACAGGTAAATGGCTCAGTTGACAAACTCATGGATCTGAGCGTCGATTGCTCAAGTCACATACCATCCCCCGCTCTCTCCAGTCTTTTCACTGGCTCTCTCTTGTTTACGTTAGGGAGAGCTCCTGGATCATGACTCTGGGTTGCCAAAGAAATAGCTCCGTTATCTTTTGGAAGTGTCTGCTCACTGGCTTGCGGGCAGGTAGGAGGAGGGGTTGGGGAACTTTTCTTTTCACCCACCTTGGGTCTGTAATATTTCTGAGGTTCTGACTGGGTTTCCTGCCTCAGTAGTGTTGGCTTCCTGGCCTCAGCCCCGATCTTTCTCCTACATGTTCAGATGCTCCTGGCCCCCAGACCTGTGCCTTCTTCTCTCTGAACTTTGGCCTGTGCTAGAATGGCAGTCCCTTCCTTCACCCGCCCTTCAGGATTAACGTCTTCACTCTCTGCAGTCTCCATCCCACCACAGGGCTTGCTCAGGACCCCCTGAGAGCCATCGCTCTGCTATTTCTTTGCTTTGGTACTGGAGATTGAACCCAGGAGCAGCCCCAGTCCTTTTTATTTTTTGTTTTGAAACAGGATCTCACTAGGTTGCTGAGAATCTCTCTAAATTGCTGAGACTGTCTTTGACCCTCGGATTACAGGTGTGCACCACCATGCCCAGCTTGCTGTGCTATTTCTTAAGTAGATTCATGGTTAGATTCCATCCCAACCGAGGCCTCTTGAGAGCAAGATGGTAGGGGGAAGGGCTCATCTTTGAACCCTCTGAGGCCAGTCCCGACACATTAGGAGGTGCTCTGGAGAGAATCTGTTAAACAGATGGGGAGGGAAGGCTGTGCTGGCCACCGAGGAAGAGATGTGAGGAGCCTGAAGAAGGTGCTCAGGGTAGGCTCTCCTAGCCCCCATGGTCTGGCCCATCCTGGGCCACCGCTCGGGCCTGATACTCTCAGCCTGGGGCTCTTTGAGAATCCCCAGCAGCCCTTTCAGGGAGAGCCAAGCCTGAGGCGCAGGCCACCGCAGCGGCAGCCTCGGTCCTGGCACCGGGCCCAGGCTTTCTTTAGCACTAGTGAATAGGTTGAGCTAGCGGCAGCAGCAGTCCCGGCTTCCGGGGGAGGCCCTGGTGGGGCCAGGGCTTGTGGGACGCTCCCTGGGCCCTCCGCAGAGGCCCACGCGGGAGCCACGCCCCGGCCCTACTGGATGCAGCTTCTCCTACCCCGGCTTTAATTGCCCCAGGGACTCTGCAGCCCCTCATCCATCTTCTGGGGGCACCCGCTGTGCTCCGCCTGCTGGCCCCAGGCCCCTTCCCGCCAACTCTTGGGCCTAGCTCATCCCCAAACTATTTTCCATTGGCTTCCCCCAATCTCTGCCACTGCGTAATTTTTTTTTTTTTTTTTTTTTGGTGGGGGGAGGAATGGAGAATAGGAGGTGGAACTTGGACCATACAGGCGTGGCTAAAGAGGAAGGGGGGGATCGCCATTCTAATTGGTCACCTCTGCTCCAGAACTGCCTTCAAAATGCCACTGACTCCGCCCCTATCCCTGTCCTAACTTTCAATTGGCTGAGTTTCCAGGGGGCGGGACTCACCGGGTCCGGTCCAGTTAAAAGGGTGGGAGCAGCGGGGGCCCATCTCTCGGGCGGAGTCTTCAGACAGCTGGTGCACAATCCCCAGGAACATCCTCTTGACCTCAACCATGGCTTGTGTGAGTGTGGGGACCCCACCCCAAGGTCCAGGGACAGGGCAGAAGCAGATGGCCAGAGGAGAACGGGGCAGTCCAGGAGCTGGGTTCTAGTCCCTGCTGTGTGGCCTTGGACCAGCGCCTTTTCTTTACTGATCCTTAGTGGCCACATCTGTAAAATGGGGGCGGGCGCCGTGGGTCCCCAAGGCCTTCTTTGGATGAAGAACTTTCTAGATTCCTCAGGGTCTGACAGCATAGAGAGTTATTTCTGCCAAGGTCCGACACTGACATTCTGCAATTTTGCAGCTCTTGGAGAAGTGGAGTGGGAAGGGTGTGGTCACGAGCGGGAGCGCCTTGGCCTAGGCCACCGGCCTTTCCCCCTCCTCCACTCCAGAGGCCTCCTGTCCCATCCCCCCTGCAGCTGTCCCCTGTCACCTGGCCAGGGCCAAGTCACCCTGTGCTCCAGGACTTCAGACAGGCTCTCCGCAGAAGGAGTTTTGCCAGGGTCTGTCCGGGCTGGCCCGGTGGGGGGTGGGGAAGAAGGCAAGAGGAGGTAAGAATCCTCCCCAGGCCCCCCAGGGAAAGGGTTACGTTTCTGGCAGAAGGAAGCACTTGCAGCATTTGACCCCTGCTCACCCACCGGCCCCAAGCGCCGCGCCCGGCAGGTCCTGCGTTCTGCTCGGCCTCTTGGCTGCAGCTCTGACCTCTGGTCGCTCTCCCTTCGGCAGAGAGGTCTGGCGGCGTTGTCCAGCAAGTCCTCTCCGCAGAGGCGGCTGCAGGAGGTGGGGCAGGTCCCCGCAGCTCCAAGCCTCTTCCCCAGCAGAGGGGCAGATCCCCCATTCTGCGTGAGCGGGCAAGGGGCTGCTGCACTCCCGGGGTGGTTCTCCCCATCTGCTAAACGAGGCTACGGGGCCTGGGAGCCCACCTCCTGGGTCGCTGAGTCCAGATCCCCAAGCTGATCCGCAAGGTCTAGAGCCTGTCTTCTGGGAGCACGGCCGTTTCAGGCTTGGACCCTGTTGGGAATAGGGACTTTCCCAGGACCACACAGAGAATCAGACGCTAGAACTTGCACTCCATCCTGTCTCCTGAGCTTCTCGATGACCTGGTCAGAGGACTCAGGGTGGAAAGGACCCCACTCCCACCAACCCCTGGCCACTGCAGGCTGCGAGGCCACGTCCTCCTAACCCAGCTGGGCGGGTCTTGTCTGCGCAGGGTCTGGTCGCCAGCAACCTGAATCTCAAACCTGGAGAGTGCCTCAGAGTGCGGGGCGAGGTGGCCCCCGAAGCCAAGAGGTGAGGCCTGCGGGCGGCAGGGCGGCGGGGATGGGCTCGGAGACCCGGCGGGTATGGGCGTGGCCGGCCGAGGCCCGCTTCTCCCAGCGGGGAGGGGGTTAAGGGCCCGCCGCCGAGGCAGCGATTTGTGGGTGAGTCACTTCCTCCGCTGGGTCTGGGCGCCCCCAGCACTGACGCCCCCTCCCTGCGGGAGCCTCTTAAACTAGACCAGCTGCGGCCGCTGCTTCTACTTTGGCTTGCCCCGCCCCTTCCGACTCTGGGCGGGGCCTGGGGCGGTGAGAGGAAGAGGGGCGTCGCCCACTGCGCTCGCGCTGGGGTCCCTCCTTCTGTTCTCTAGTCCTTCTTGTTCATTTGGCCAGCCGGTCTTTTTCTCATCAGTCATATGACCTTGGACGAGTCAACCAACCTCATTGGGCCTCACTTTCTTAATCAATAAAACAAGGGAGGCCGCACCTGCCTGTAATCCCGGGAGGATGATCCGCCTGTACTTGGGAGGCTGAGACAGGAAGATCACAGGTTCAGCAGGTTCAAGGCCAGCCTAAGCAACTGGAGAAGCCCTCCACAACTTAGTGAGACCCTGCTTCTAAAAATAAAATAGGGCTGGGGGTGTAGCTCAAGAGGTAGAATGCCCCAGGTTTCAATCCCCAGTACAATACAAAAATCAAAATAAAACAAGTGGGCATTGTGGCGCACGCCTGTTATCCCAGTACTTGGGAGGCTGAGACAGGAGGATCGCAGGTTTAAGCACAGCCTCAGCGAGTAGTGAGACTCTTATCTAGCGAGACCTTGTTTCAAAAATAAAAATAGAGCTGGGGGTGTAGCTTAGGTAGAATGCTCCTGGGTTCAATCCCCAGTACCACAAAAAAAATAAATTTATTAAATAAATAAATAAAAATAAAACAAGGGGAGAGGTTGCTAAGTAGAAGATGGGCGCGGCTTGGATATATCAATGATGATGATGGTCAGCTGATATTAATAACCACCCACTCTCATTCTTACTAAACCCACAGAGGTAGGTATTGCCATTAGGTCCACTCAACAAATGAATTTTGGGGAGAGGGAACCCGGGGCCTCTCACATGCCAGGTAAGCAGTCTACCGCTGAGCCCCACCCCCAGCTCAACAAATGTATCACTTGCCCGTTCGCTCCACAATGTCTGATCAAATACTGTGTCACTTCCTGCTGGGCACCGGGGATTCAGAGGTGTACAAGACAAACAGGACGCCTACCCCCCCCCCCAAGAAGTCCATCTGGAGGGTGCCCTCAACCTTGACCAAAAGGGCGAGGACACAAATTAGTGCCTGAGAGTCTTGGGCCATCAGGACAGCAAGACCCTTAGAGCTCCTTCCTGTGCAGCCTCCATTGAGTAGGTGAGGAAACTGAGGCCCAGAGAGAGTCAGGGACTAGCTCAAGGTCACACAGCAAGCAGGTGGGCAGGACCAGAACTCAGTTTGAAAGGTGAGGTCACATCTCAAACCCAGTGAGCCAGGTTTCAGGTCTTGCCGAATGGGTGTCCCCGCAAGGTGGCAGCTTGGGCTGGAGCTGCCCCAGGTGGCCTCAAATTCCCCTATTACTCCCTAGTTTTGTGCTGAATCTGGGCAAAGACAGCAACAACCTGTGCCTGCATTTCAACCCGCGCTTCAACGCCCACGGGGACGCCAACACCATCGTATGCAACAGCAAGGACGGCGGGGCCTGGGGGGCGGAGCACCGCGAGCCCGCCTTCCCCTTCCTGCCCGGGAGCGTGGTGGAGGTGGGCGTGGCCTGGGGGCGGGGGCGGGGCTGGGTTACCCGTTTGAGGCCGAGGCCCCGCCTTGCGGTCCCTTCCCTCCTCCCTGTGTGATCATGTGAGGGTCACTCCCTCCTTGGACCTCGGGGGCTGTCCCGGCTCCGTGAGCAAGGGGAGCTGGGAGGCTCTGGCTGCAGCGCGGCTCACCGCCCTCTCCGCCCCCAGGTTTGCATCTCCTTTGACCAAGCCGACCTGACCATCAAGCTGCCAGACGGCTACGAATTCAAGTTCCCCAACCGCCTCAACCTGGAGGCCATCAACTATATGGCAGCCGATGGCGACTTCAAGATCAAGTGCGTGGCCTTTGAGTGAAGCCAGCTGGCCCGTGGCCCCCAATAAAGGCAGCTGCCTCTGCTCCCCCTAAACCAGCTGTGTGTGTGTGTGTGTGTGTGTATACGTAAAAGGGGTCCCCAGCTGGGCATTGTGGTGCACACCTGTAATCCCAGTACTTGGGAGGCTGAGACAGGAGGACTCCAGGTTGAAGGCCAGCCTCAAGTCAGCAAGACTCTCAGGAACTTAGTGAGACCCTGTTTCAAAATAAAAAGGGGAGAGCTGGCCGTGGTGGTGCACGCTTGTAATCCCAGCATTTGGGAGGCTGAGACCGGAGGATCCGGGTTTGAGGCCAGCCTCAGCTACCTAGTGAAGCCCTCTGCAACTTAATGAGACCCTATTTCAAAATAAAGAATAAAAAATAGGGCTGGAGGTGTAGCTCGGAGGTAGAATGCCCCTAGTACCAAGAAAATAAAAAGGACTGGAGGCAGGGGTAGCTCAGAGGTTGAATGTCCCCAGGTTAAATCCCCAGTACAAAAAAAGAAAAAAAAGGGGGGTCCCCAGGCCTGGCCCTTCCTCCACCTCCCCTCACTTCCGCCATGTATACCCCCCAAGTTCCTCCTGCGGGTTCTTCAGACTGAGCAAAGAGCTCGGCCCGTGGTGGCGGGCTGGTGACCACTGAAGGGGAACCAGTCCCTGGTGAGGGCAGGAGAGCAGCGGGCGGTGGAGGGAAGACACGGCCCCACGTGCACGAGCTGAGAAGATGCAGAGTCAGCCGGGTGCTGTGGTGTGCCTGTCACCTGGCTACTCAGGAGGCCGAGGCAGGATGACTCTGGGCCCAGGACTCTGGGGCCAGCCAGGGCAACTCAGCAAGACTCCCTTTTGTAGTGCTGGAGATTGCACCAAGGAGCGCTCTCCCTAAATTGCCATGGTTGGCCTTGAATTTAGGATTCTCCGGTCTCAGTCTCCGAAGTATTGGGATTATAAGGCACGCACCTCTGTGCTTGGCTGACCCCATCTCTTTTTTTTTTTGCGGTACTGGGGATTGAACTCAGGGGCATTCTACCTCCGAGCTACACTCCCAGCCCTATTTTTTATTCTTTATTTTGAAACCGAGTCTCACTAAGTTGCAGAGTGCCTCACTAGGTAGCTGAGGCTGGCCTCAGACCCGGATCCTCCGGTCTCAGCCTCCCGAATGCTGGATTACAAGCGTGCGCCACCACGCCTGGCTCATGACCCCATCTCTTAAGCGAGAGAGAGAAAAAAAAAAACAAAAACTTGGGAGTCAGATAAAGGGGCTGCCAGCGGTGTGGCCTGGTGCATGTTAACTAACCTCTCTGGGCCTCAGTTTATTATTTTTGCTAAGGGGATATCACTCACATCCTATCCTAGGGTTTTGTGGAGGTTAAGTGAGATGCTACAAGGAGGCCACGTTCAGAGCCCGGCATGTGGTGGACGCCCAGTGCGCTGTGGTTTCCCGTCCCTTTTGCTCTACCTTTTGAGATGTAATGACCCTAATTAGGAGGGGAGGAAATGGGCCGGGCGTGGTGGCTTATGCTTGTAATCCCAGTACTGGGGAGGCTGAGACAGGAGGATCGCAGGTTCAAGGCCAGCCTCAGCTACTTAGTGAGGCCCTCTGCAACTTAGTGAGACCCTATTTCAAAATAAAGAATAAAAAAACAGGACTGGGGGTATAGCTCGGAGGTAGAGTGCCCCTGGGTTCAATCCCCAGTACTGGAAAAAAAAAAAAAAAAGTAGGACTGGGGGTGGAGCTCGGAGGTAGAATGCCCCTGGGTTCAATCCCCAGTTCCAAAAAACAAGAGGAAATAGGCCTGAGTGACAAAATGACCCCCAGCTGAGCCTGGGGTGCCCCCAGATCCTCACTCTGTGACCCAGGCCACGTGTAAGGGCAACCAGGCCTAGTCTGAAAGCTGCTGGCCGAGTGCATGGCCCCGGGCAAGCCCCTCACCTGCACCACGGGGCTATGGACTTGGTGACCCCCCAGCACCCGCTGCCAGCCCCCGGGTGGGGCCAGGAGAGCCCTGCGGAGACCCAAGAGGTGAAGCCGCTGAGCAGAGGCCAGCCTTCAGGTCACAGCCTCTTCCTTGGGGGCGGAGCACAGGTCCCCAGAGCCTGTCCTTTCCTGACTCGAGGATGACTCTTCCAAGCCAACTCGTCACCTTGAAGGGCAACGATTCACCTCGCCTCTCCAATGCCCAGCACAGCGAGGGACTAGGCACGGCGGCCACCCCCACCGAGTCCCTTCCAGTGCGCTTTGGGGCCAGGGTTTCCCAGGGCTGCTCCCCCTCCCTGGGGAAGAGCTGCAGGAACCGAGTCAGAGTTCTGGAAGGCCTCAAATCAGAACAGCACTGGGCTCCCCTAAGACCCCGGGCACCTTCCTCTGGGCCTGGTAAGGGCTGGGGTTGGGCAAAACTCATTCTCTGGGACATCTGGTACCAGCTGTGGGGCCTGTGTGTGTGTGTGTGTGTGTGTGTGTGTGTGTGTGTGTGTGTGTTACTGGGGATTGAACCCAGAGGCATTCTATCTCCAAGCCCTATTTTATTTTTATTTTGAAACAAAGTCTCACTTGGTTGATTAGTCTCACTACTTGCTGAGGCTGTCCTTGAACCTGCGATCCTCCTGTCTTAGCCTCCCAAGTACTGAGATTACAGACCATGGCACCACACCCGGCTCTGTGGGGCCTCTTATAATCCCCAGCCTCAGTCTCCTCATTGGTAAAATGGGGGTTATTTTTTGTGGCTCAGGGGTGTTCGACCTCCCAGCTACATCCCAAGCTCTTTTTATTTTCCTGTGACCCTCCTGCTGCAGCCTCCCAAATACTGGGATTACAGGCATGTGCCACCACGCCTGGCTAAAATAGGGTTTGTTTGTTTTTTGGTTTTTATGCGGTACTGGGGATTGAATTCAGGGGCATTCTGCCTCCGAGCAGAGTCCTATTTTTTATTCTTTATTTTGAAACAGGGTCTCACTAAGTTGCAGAGGGCCTCGGTAAGTAGCTGAGGCTGGCTGGGAATCTGTGATCCTCTGGTCTCAGCCTCCCAAGTGCTGGGATTACAAGCGTGTGCCACCACGCCCAGCATAAATAGGGATCATTTCCAATGGATGATCCGCATCTCCGCGGAGCCCCCTGAGATCTGGGAGCCACCTCTATGAGAGGACCAAAGAAGATGGATCACACGTGCGGAGGACTACCATGGGCCACACCCACTCTCCTCCTCTCCCAGGCATTCCAAGTGGCAACGGGGAGAAACAGCTTCGCGAGCCTGGCTTGGCGGAGCGCCCTCTGCTGGTCATCAGAGAAAGTATCCCAGAGGCTGGCGGGCCGTCTTCATCTTCATGGATTCTCCTTACCCTAGCTAAGCACGCAGGAGTCACCAGGACTGGGACTACAACAGGCAGAGGGGAGCCCTTGGACACAGAAAGACAGAGGCCACTTGGCATAGAGTCAGACAGACCGGTGTTTATTTTATTTTATTTTTTTGTGGTACTGGGGATTGAATTCAGGAGTATTCTACCTCGGAGCTATACCCCCAGCTCTATATTTTATTCTTTATTTTTAAACAGGGTCTCACTAAGTTGCGGAGTGCCTCACTAGGTAGCCGAGGCTGGCCACAAACCTGGATCCTCCGGTCTCAGCCTCCCAAATGCTGGGATTACAAGCATGCGCCACCATGCCCGGCTTTTTTTTTTTTTTTTTTTTCTGTACTGGGGGTTGAACTTGGAGGGGCATTCTACCTCCGAGCTATCCCCCCAGCCCTATTTTTTATTCTTTATTTTGAAACCGGGTCTCACTAGGTTGTGGAGTGCCTCACTAGGTAGCTGAAGCAGGCCTCGAACCCGGATCCTCCGGACTCAGCCTCCCGAATACTGGGATTACAAGCGTGCACCACCACGCCCGGCTTTTTTTTTTTTT
>PVLC010003267.1:9344-30990 GCA_004027655.1 Graphiurus murinus | reverse complement strand
TCAGTGCTGAAGAATCCCCAAGCAGAGGACCCTCGAGGGATGAATTCAACATTATTGGGGTGAGGATGGGGCACACCAATTGTGTACCTGGATCCTTCCAAAACTCAAGGTCACAGTCTGTATCTTGCCCTCCTGAGGGGACATGTTAACCACTGGGGTGGGGGATGGGGTGATCCTGCAGGCCAGCAGCCTGGGGAACTGGGCAGGGAGGCCAGAGATCCAGGTTCGAGTCCCTGCTTGGGGGACACAAGTGCCTTCCTCACTCTGAAATAACGGTTTGCTTCTCTGTGTGCCTGGCATGCAGTAGGCACTCAATGTGTGTGCATATCTGTTCTCTGGGCCTCAGTCTTCCTGCTTGTCAGAGGAGAAAGTCGAGTCCTAAGAATCAGTTCTTCCTCTCCTAACTCCATTCCTTGGCCGGTTCTGGGGTCACCCCCTCTGGGAAGCCCTCCTTGGTCCTCCCCACTGGAGAAGCTGGCCCTGAGCTCCCTGCTGCAGAGGAATCATTCCTGGGCTGCGATGACCACTGACCCTACCAACCCTCAAAGTCCAGGGCAGCAGCTGCAGCCAGGACTAGACGGCACAAATTGCCTGCAGGGCTGAGAATGGGGGATTCAGGGATACATTTGTCACTGAAATCCCCTCCAGCTGTTGCTTTACTCAATGCCTCCCATCTATGCCTGGAGAAACTGAGGCACAAGAATGAGGGTGGCTTGAATAGCAAACGGGAGCTTGGCACAGTATTATGTTACACACACTTCACGGAACTGACCATCTTCACAGTCGCGGTTCTCAAAGCTTGGTCCACGGACCAGCAGCATCAGCATCACCTGAGAACTGGCTAGAAATGGAAATTCTGCAGCCCAGATCTGCAGAATCAAAACTGTGGATGGGAGCCCGGGATTGTGGTGCGTGCCTGTAATCCCAAGCTACTCAGGAGGCCGAGGCAAGAAGATCGCAGGCTGGAGGCCAGCCTGGGGCAAAATTAGGAGAGAGACCCCCTGTCCTTAAATAAAAAAATAAAGAGCTGGGATACAGCTCAGTGGTAGAGCGCCCCTAGGTTCAATCCCTAGTACTGCAAGACAAAAATTAAATCAAAATAAAATTGGGTGGGACCTAGCGGTCTGGATTTTAACAAGCCCTTCAGGGAAACTAGTGGCGCCAAAGCTCCAGAACCCCGCCGCACAATAATCCTACAAAATCGCTACAACTATCTACTTTTTTTTTTTTTTTTTTTTTGGTACTGGGGATTGAACTCAGGGGCATTCTACCTCCGAGCTCCGCCCCCAGCCCTATTTTTTATTTTTTTTTATTTTTTTATTTTTTGCGGTACTGGGGATTGAACTCAGGGGCATTCTACCTCCGAGCTACACCCCAAGCCCTATTTTTTATTCTTTATTTTGAAACCTAGTCTCACTAAGTTGCGGAGTGCCTCACTAGGTAGCTGAGGCTGGCCGCGAACCCGGATCCTCCGGTTTCAGCCTCCCGAATGCTGGGATTACAAGCGTGCGCCACCACGCCCGGCTCCCTATTTTTTATTCTTTATTTTGAAACCGAGTCTCACTAAGTTGCGGAGTGCCTCACTAGGTAGCTGAGGCTGGCCGCGAACCCAGATCCTCCGGTTTCAGCCTCCCGAATGCTGAGATTACAAGCGTGCGCCACCACGCCCGGCGAACTATCTACTTTAAAAATAGGGTGAATAACACACAGCGAAGGCCACTGGTTCAGGACAACACAGCTGCAGGCGGGGCCCGGCATTCAAACCCAGGCAGTTTGGCTCGCTCATGGAAATCACCAACGAGTTGACATCAGAACCAAATTAGGACAAGTAGATTTTGGCCATTCACAAATAGCTCCAAATTGAGGGTCTTCTCGGGCCAGGCAGGCACTATCCTAAGCGATGGGATCTTGGGAGCCATGTTCTTATTGAAGCTAGTTTCGGGGAGAGGGCGGAGCTGGGAATTGCCCTGAGGTCCGAGACCAGAACTTCACACTCGGAGGAAGGATACACCGGCTGGGCGGCCCCTTTAAAAGGCGGAGCCTGCAAGAGGAACTGTCGAGCAACGCTACTAGATGCACCCGGGGAGGCTGCGAACGCTACACCGGAAGTCTCCTGGGCGATAGAAAGCAGCGCCGCCGGAAGCCTCGCCGCTATGGGTCGCAACAAGAAGAAGCAACGAAAAGGCGAGGACCGACGGCCCCGGCTCGTTCTCAGCTTCGACGAAGAGAAGCGGCGGTAAGTGGCAAGGCCGGCCTCGATCTCGCCCGGCTGCCCGGCAAGGCCAGAGCCAGGTCCGGGTCGCGCACGCTCACGCTGTCTTCCGGCCCCGCCCCTGGGCGTGGCCAGAGCTGGGTCTACAGCTTACACCCCTCGGAGAGGGATCGCCTTCTCTAGCCTCACTCTGCTCCCAGGCCCCCAGCTCGCTCCGAGCAGTGGCTTGGACCACCGTGGTCCAGTCGGTTTCATCGGCCCTGCACCCAGCAGGCGCTCAGCCGTCATTGATGAATGGTGAGCCAATGAACGAGAGTAGCTTACGTCCATTCATTACTCACCAGACGCCTTTTGGGCTCTAGCCGTGCCACGCTTTGGACCGGGGAGCCGAACCCCTGAGCCACAGCGCCCCGCCAGACAAATGACACATGGTGGCTGATCTGCGGAAAGCCCAGTGGTGGGCGCCAGAACAAAATGGAAACAGCAGCCTGTTCTAGGGAGATGAGAAGGACAGTGCTGGGCGCAGTGGCGCACACCTGTAATCCCAGTACTTTAGAGGCTGAGACAGGAGGATCGCAGGTTTAAGGCCAGCCTCAACAACTTAGCGAGGCTCTCAGCAACTTAGAGAGACCGTGTTTCCAAGTAAAAAATCAAATAGGGATGGGGATGTAGCTTGGAGGTAGGAAGCCCCTAGGTTCAATTTCCAGTACCACACATACAGAAAGAAAGAAAAGAGACAGAGGTCAGAGAGGGTGAGGGAGCAAAATGCCTCCTAGGCATCGACAGGAAATCCAGGGTGGTATCCGCAGACCCTACAGATGGGGCTCAGAGGTCCTCCAGGAGAAATGGGTGTTAGTCCAGCAGAGGACTTTTGAGATCTGGATTAAAGTGGTGAGGTTTTTTGTTATTGTTTGTTTGTTTGTGCAGTACTGGGGATTGAACCTATGGCCTTGTGCTTGCTAGGCAGGTGCTTTACCACTGAGCTATATTCCCATTCCTGGGTGAAGATGTTCTTGAAAGCCCTGCCTGAAGTGGCTTAATTCCCTGAGTGTTTTGCCAGAAGGGTCCCCAACCTGCTCTGTGTGTCCACTACCTGGCCTTGTTAGAAGCTGAGAGCCCTGGAGAGTGTAGAGTGGAAAGATGCAATATCTCCCTCATTTTGCTAAACAACACCATCACGTGTTTCATACTGACATGTGGTCACGATGGACCACAGGATGCTGTCTTGTGCAACATAGGTGTGTAGTTAGGATATGCCATCTAGGTTTGTGTAAGTACACTCGTGATGTTCAAGCAACAACAAGGTCACTAACAACTCATTCCTCAGAATGTGTCTTGGTATTAAATGAAGCATGACGGTACTCTCTGTGAACATGGGCAAATAGCCTTGACTCTGTGCCCCTGGACTGTAAAATGGGGATTGATTCCTGCTGCACGGGTTGTTGAGGGTTAAATTAGTTACTAGGTGCAGTGGTGCCTGGCACTCAATATGAGTGTGGCATTGGCTATTTTTCTCTCACTCCTGTGAGCCCTACTTTCCTTGTACCTCCTGATCCTCCCACCTCGTGCTTGCTTCCTTCCCGCAGGGAGTACCTCACTGGCTTCCACAAGAGAAAGGTGGAACGAAAGAAGGCTGCCATCGTGGAGATTAAGCAGCGGCTGAAGGAGGAACAGAAGAAACTCCGGGAAGAGGTGCTGGGCGGGCAGAGGGAGGCCAATTCCCAGGGACTTACAGCCTCAGATGGTCCTGACAGAGGTGGTTGCAGGATGGGGGCGGGGTCTGTGGGCAGAGCAGGCCTGGGGAGCAGTTTATACAAGGAGAGACACTGGGCCTAGGTGTGGGGAGGGTGGAGAGCATAGTCTCCTCCTGACCTTGCGCTGTGAGCCTTGGAGGCAAGCAGTAGCCCTGCCCGAGGCTGGACTCACGTGTTCCCTTCCCGTCTGCCTTCAGCGCCACCAGGAATACTTGAAGATGCTGGCAGAGAGAGAGGAGGCGCTGGGTGAGTCCCTTCCGTGGCTTGACCTGGAGACTACCCAGGGAGCCTGGGTTTCTGTGCCCCTTGGTGGGTGGAGAGAGAGGGGTGAGAGCTGCCCAGGTGACTTCCTTAGCTCCAGGGGTCTTGGTGATGACGGGGGCCGGGGGTGGTCCTCAATATCTCTAAAGCACAGCGGATCAGAGACCAGGAGAAGGAGACCTCCGGCCTCATGGTAAACTGAGTCTGAGCAGAGACCCAGTTTCTTTCTTTCTTTTTTTTTTTTTTTTTTTTTTTGCGGTACTGGGGATTGAACTCGGGGGCATTTTACCTCCGAGCTACACCCCCAGCCCTATTTTTTATTCTTTATTTTGAAACTGGGTCTCACGAAGTTGCAGAGTGCCTCACTAGGTAGCTGAGGCTGGCCTCGAACCCGGATCCTCTGGTCTCAGCCTCCCGAATGCTGGGATTACAAGCGTGCGCCACCACGCCCGGCTGGAAAGACCCAGTTTCTAAAGACTAAGGAGCTGGGGCTGGAAGGGGCGGCGGCAGCTCCCGGCATCACGTGGTTTGTTCCGAGTGGGGACTGGCCTGGCACGTGAAGGGAGGAGTGGCGCATCCACAGCATGGGTCTGCAAGCCAGGCTCTGGGCCAGTGAGCCATGGCTGTAGGAGGCCATGGCACTCGGCCTGGGAGGGAGGCTGGAGTGTGGTTGCTGGTGCAGGCGCTGAGGCCTGGTCTGTGCCTACCCTGCAGAGGAGGCAGATGAGCTGGACCGGTTGGTGACAGCAAAGACAGAGTCAGTGCAGTATGACCACCCCAACCACACAGTCACTGTGACTACCATCAGCGACCTGGACCTCTCTGGTGCCCGGCTGCTTGGACTGCCCCTGCCTGAGGTGGGTCCCAGCCATAGGGAAGAAGGGGCACGGGGCAGATGGGCTTGCGTGGGTTTACAGTGTCAGGGGCTCTTTCCATCTGGGCCCTCCTGTCCCTGCTCCTGGGGCTGCAGAGGCCGGCTCCACCACTGTGCGGCTGAAGGAGCCTGGCCAGGTGTCTTTTCATGCCAGCCTCTCTGCTTGGTTGGTTGGTTGGTTTGTGGTACTGGGGATTGAACCCAGGGCCATTCTACCTCCAAGCTACACCCCCAGACCTATTTTTTATTCTTTATTAGGAAACAGGGTCTTGCTAAATTTCGGAGGGCCTCACTAAGTAGCTGAGGCCAGCCGCAAACCCAGATCCTCCTGTCTCAGCCGCCCAAGAACTGATATTACAAGTGTGCGCCACCACGCCCAGCAGCCTCCCTGTCTTCACCAGTAAATTGGGAGTTGCCAGTGGTAGCTCCTGCCTCCAGGGATGGCTGCGAGGATAAGAGTGGTGAATCCATGTGAATCACTTGTCTCTGTGCCTAGCCCTTCATAACTGCTCAGCAAAAGATTGCTGTGTATTTTATCATGCCCCTTGCGTGATAAGCAGCAAAAACATGGCATATGTGTATACACTGGCAGTGAGTTTTCAACATGCAGGTTGTGAATCATCAGTTGCAATCAGCATTTAAAAAAAAAAAGTCAGGCATGGTGGTACATGCCTGTAATCCCAGTACTCGGGAGGCTGAGACAGGAAGATTGCAGGTTTGAGGCCAGCATCAGCAACTTAGCAAGATCCTCAACAACTTAGCAAGATTATGTGTCAAAATAAAAAATAAGTAGAAACCAGTCATGGTAGTAAATACTTGTAATCTCCGTACTTGGGAGGCTGAGAGAGGAGGATCACAGATTTGAGGCCAGCCTCGGCAATTTAGTGAGACTCTGTTTCAAAATAAAATAAAAAAGGCTAGGGGTTGCTGGGCGTGGTGGTGCACACCTGTAATCCCAGTACTTGGCAGGCTGAGACCGGGGGATCTGGGTTCACAGCCAGCCTCAGCTACTTAGTAAGGCCCTCTGCAACTTAGTGAGACCCTCTTTCAAAATAAAGAATAAAAAATAGGGCTGGAGGTAGAATAGAATCCCCCAAATCCGCCAAAAAAAGGCTAGGGGTATAGCTCAGAGGTAGAATGCTCCTGGGTTCAATCCCCAGTACCAAAAAAAAAAAGAGAAAGAGAGAGAGAGGGTTGAGGCTATAGAATGTTACCTAACATGCACGCCCTGGATTCAGTCACCAGTGCTGCAAAAAATAATAAAAGAATATAATTGAAACTATCATAAGGCATCTCAGTAAGTACGTGTTACCTTGTTTCATAACATGTTGGTTGCAATTAAAACTGTGTTTGTGTTTCCTGTCCAGTCATCCCTTGGTGTCTGAGGAGGATGGTTCCAGGACGCCCTCTGATACCAAAATCTGAAGATGCTCTGTGCCCCTCAGTTAAAATAATATTTGCTACAACCTTTGCACATCCTCCTGTGTGCTTTAAATCATCTCTAGGTTATTTATAATATCTAGTACACTGTAAATGCTGTGTAATTGGTTATTACATTGTATTGTTGAGGGATAATGACAGGAAAAAAGACCTGTTGGTGTCCAGTGCAGAAGCTTTCGTGACAGTCCTTGTCCTGCGCTTCTCTAGCAGAGGGCCGGGGGTGAGTCCACGGAGGAGGCAACATCTGCGGAGAAGCCAGCTAGAGCCTTACCCAGGAAGTCCAAAGACCCCCTGCTGTCTCAGCGGTGAGCCCTGGCCTGCTGCCTCCTGGGGCCCCTCGCTCAGGGCTGGCGTTAGTGACCATCCGTGGGGCTGGGATGGGGCCGGGATGGGGCTGGCAGGCTTTCCTGAGTCAGGACAGGCCATCTACGGGATGAATTTGGCATTTGGGGCCTATCCTGACTTCCTCTCCATGAGCTGGATGATCACACACTTCCCAACCCAGCTCCACCCACCACCCTGTTCCCCAGGGTAAACTGAGGCCGGGGCTTCACTGGCCTTCATTCTCCCACAGGATCTCCTCCCTCACGGCATCACTGCATGCACACAGCCGTAAAAAGGTCAAGAGGAAACGTCCCCGGCGGGCACAGGACTCTGCCAAGAAGCCCCCGAGTGCCACTCGTACCAGCAAGACCCAGCGCCGCCGAATGACAGGCAAAGCCCGGCACAGCGGGGAGTGAGCCCGAGAGCCAGCGCACCCCAGGCGAGGCCTCAGCTGCACTGGGACGGGATGCCACAGCCCAGGCTTGTGCTGGCGGCTCTCCTTGCCTCAGGACCACTCTGGGTTCGAACCCCAGAAGGAGCAGGCAGCTGAAAATTGGCCCTAGGAGGAGCCTTCGGAGCCAGGGCTGCGCGTCTTCCCAAATGTACAGCTGCCGTGCGAATCAGATTTGTGAAACTCACCAGTGTGTGCTCTTGTGGTTTGTCCCTGACCTCGCCGTGACACCCAGGGCAGGTCTCTGGGGAGGTGGGAATGGTTGGGGTCAAGGGTCCACCCTGTCCCCAGCAGTTTCCCCGAGAGTGGTAAGGTTGTGTAGATCTGGGTCCCTCAGGCAGAGGTGAAGACCAGCGGATCCATTGGTGGAATCCCGATCCCACCTGCTCTGGAGAGCGGGCAGCCGGGGCTGGTGGGTGGACAGTGGCAGCCCTGCCCTCCGCTGACTGAGACTCTGGGCCGGTCCCTCATGCAGGACCGTATCTCCTCCCTGGAATTAGTGGGAGCCGTCAAGACCGGGAGCAGGCTTCCGGGACTCCCAGCCCAGCAGAGGATTGTTCAATCCGCACTGCTTTTTCCACTTGTGTGCTGGGATGGAAGCCAGGGCCTCACACACGGTGCTAGGCAGGTGCTCTACCGCTGAGCCCCACCCCGCCCCAGCCTAATCCTCTTTTTTTTGAACCAGGGATTAAACCCTGAGGCATTCTACCTGTGGGCTACACCCCCAGTCCACATTATTGTGAAAAAGGATCCCACCAAGTTGCTGAGGGTCTCACTAAGTTGCTGAGGCTGAAAACCTGTGATCCTCCTGTGTCAATTTTCCTGAATCTGCCATTACACAGCCATCTTTCCTGTCCTGCTGTAGCCTGCCTCCCTGTCCACTGAATGTCACCCTTTCACCCTCTCCCTCCCATTCCATCCCAGTCACCATAGTTGGCAGCTGTCAACCAAAAGAAAGAGGACGGACACAGCTGGGGTGGTTTGTTTTCCCGGTGCAGGGTATGGGGGGAGTTAGCCTGACTGAGGGCCTCACATGCCAGGCAAGCCCTCTACCACCGAGCCACACCTCCAGCCTGGGACACTCCTTTGTTTTTGTTGGTGGTGGTGGTTTTTTTTTTTTTTTTTTTTTTTTTTTTTTAATGCTACTCAGGATTGAACCCAGGGAAGTTCTACCCCTCAACTATACCCCCAGCTCTATTTTCTCACTAGGTTGCTGAGGGTCTCACTGGGTTGCTGAGGCTGGCCTTGAACCTGTACTCCTGTCTCAGGCTCCCAAGTACTGGAATTACAGGCATGTGCCACCATGCCCAGGAGTTTTTTGTTTTGTTTTGTTTGGTACTGGGGATTGAACTCAGGGGCATTCTACCTCCGAGCCACACCCCCAGCCCTATTTTTTATTCTTTATTTTGAAACAGGGTCTCACTAAGTTGAAGAGGGCCTCACTAGGTAGCTGAGGCTGGCTGAGAACTCAGATCCTCCAGTCTCAGCCTCCCAAATGCTGGGATTGCAAGCGTGTGCCTGGCTCCCAGGAGTTTTTTTGTTTTTTGTGGCATAAACAGTCTTTATTGGGCTTAGACCAGGAGTCCATTGGTCCTAAGGACCTCAGCGAACCTACTAATTTTCTTCTCCATGTTCTTTTCTGCCTGCTTCCATAGCCTCAGAAGCTGCTTTTTCTTCTGGGAATGGATCTTGGCCTTCTTCTTTTTCTCCTGCAGGGTGGCGATGACTGCCTGGTACTTGTAGCCAACCTCATTAGCCGGGCGCCCCAGATAGGCAATCTTTCTATTGGGTTTCAGACGCACAACCTTTCAAACAGCAGGAACCGCCACCCGCTTTTTCTTGCCATAGGGAGGTGGGGTCCCATCAAACTCTGAGGCGGTCCGAGGCAGCCTGGCCTCGCTGGGTCTTGGGCAACATGCCTTACACAGTCTGCCAGAACACGCAGCTGGGGGCTTGGAGGGGTAGGGCCCCCGGGATGGGTTGGTGTTCATCCACTTGCCGAGGAAGGCCAGGCACTTTAAGTGGTTTCTGTAGAAATTGCCAAAAATGTAGCTGCCCTCGCAGCACCACCACCCCCTTCCAGCCCAGCAGTACCTGCTTGGCCATGATGGCCGTCAGGCGGCCCAGGAGATGGCCTTGGCCACCCAGAACCAGATCCCCCATCTTCAGCATCGGCCTTTATCAATCATTTCAGTCATGCTAGACAGCCATGCTAGTAGCTCACAGCGCCTTCCAAGACTGGTGAGTTACACTTGACAGACAAGAGTACAGTCTCAGGAAGATGAAGTAACAAAAGGTACCCTATCATGGTTCATAAGACATGGCCGAGCTGGGCGTGGTGGCACACGCTTGTAATCCCAGCATTTGGGAGGCTGAGACTGGAGGATCCGGGTTCGTGGCCAGCCTCAGCTACCTAGTGAGGCACTCCGCAACTTAGTGAGACCCTGTTTCAAAATAAAGAATAAAAAATAGGGCTGAGGGTATAGCTCGGAGGTAGAATGCCCCTGAGTTCAATCCCCAGCACCACAAAAAATAAATAAGACATGGCCTTCATGTCTCAGAGGAGACAGTGATGTCTCCCTGGAGGTGAGGTGTACAGCAAAGTGTTAGAGGGCAGACACCTCTACAGCCCCAGGGTGCCCAGAGGCAGCGACAAGGACATTCAAGAAGGCCTTGGAGAGGAGGCCACCCTTGATGTGAGTCTTGAAAGGGGCTGAGTTTGACCAGACCTGGGGAGGGGGAGGGGTGTGCAGACAGGCCCCGGTGAGCAAGGGAGGCAGGATCAGAAATGAGTCCGCAATCTGAGCTAAGGGCGGGCCTTGCCCTGGGGACCGTGGGGTGGGGGTTTGACCAGGAGAAAGGGTCAGCAATTCAGTTTAGAGAGACCTCTGAGTGGTAGCGTGGAGGGTACAGTGGGCAGACTGGAGGCCACAAACCCCAGCTGCAGTTATTCAGGGGAGAGGCCAGGAGACCCGCCGCATGCAGGCACCCGTTCACTCTGCACAGTCACTTAGCACTAAGTCCCAGGCACTGTGGATACACTGGTGAGCAAGATGGGGTGGGCCCTGCCCTCCAGGGACTTAATGTTCCATCAGCATAGCTGTGTGAGGAAAGGCAATAACAGTAAAACAGTAACATTCATCCTGAGCTTTAAGTCCACCATGCTGGCTTCCCTCCAGGGAAGAGACAAAGCAAGAGACCCCCACGAGAAATGGCAGTCCTGCTCAGGGTCTCAGCAGAGTGAGCCCTTCCCAAGGCTGGGGAGCCAGGGAGGGCTCCCGGAGGGAGTGGCAGGCACTCCAGCCATCAAGAATGAAAATCTGCCTGTGACTTACCATTTCAAAGACTCAGCCTAGAGGAGGCCTGAAGGTTAGTTTGGTTGTATTCACATAGTGTTTAAAACAATTGGACCTAATAGCAATATTTAAACTTTTTAAATATGCTTTTATTGGTGCATTATAGTCTCACATCATAATGAAAATTATGTTGACAGTGACATACATGCACACAGCACTTGGTGGATATTTAAACTTTCTGAGATTTCATATAAAGGTTCAGATTTCTGGCGGTGGTGCTCACTAAGTAGCTGAGGCTGGCCGCAAACTCGGATCCTCCGGTCTCAGCTGCCCAAGTGGGATTTTTTATTCTTTATTTTGAAACAGGGTGTCACTAACATGCAGAGGGCCTAAGTAGCTGAGCCTGACCGCGAATCTGCGATCCTCCTGTCCCAGCCTTCCAAGTACTGGGATTACAAGCGTGCACCACCATGCCCGGCTTATTTCAAACTATTTCTTTACATCCTCATAGGTCTTAATATACATACTATATCAAAACAGACCCAATGTTTGGGCTAAAACCAGCCCCGGTGGCTGTGGCCTGTATGAACCAATGGGAAAGAGATCCGGGGAGAGGCCAGATCTCGCCAGCCCTCCTAGGCCCCCTGGGAACCCCAACTGGCCAATAGATGGGGGCCCGCCCAGGCTAAACGTGCCGCGAGTCCCGCGCTCGGAGGCATCTGGACACCGCCCACCTCCGCCCCGCCCCATGTCCTCGGCCGGTCCAATCCCACAGGCTTCATGTAAATGAAGCTCTTAGAGCGAGCCTATACCAGAGCGACAGGGGCGTGGTCTTCCGCCCGCCTCCGGGTTAACATTTTTATTCATTGTTAAAATAAAGGCCGTGACCCTGGCGCTCCCACCTCCGCTGCCCTGGTGTAGAAACCCGAGTCGAGGTGAGTACCGGCGGCTGCAAAGAGCGGCTGGGGAGGGGTGGCCTGAGAAAGGGGTAGGGGTTGAAAGATGGGGAGGAACTGGCTGAGTGGATGGATGGAGAGAGGTCCAGGGGTCCATTCTCCGGGTGGAGCAGTCGTATCCGCCGAAGGGTTTTTGTTATATCCACATCTAAAGTGCAGTTTAGAGAAGGGTTCTGCCGACTGATTAGGGGTGGGAGGAGGAAACAGGAGCAGCGAGGGGCACGTGGAGCAGACCCCCCCCCCGCCCCCAGGGAAATGAGAAGCTTCTCTGTCTGATCTATGTGGTGGGTCGGGAAAGAGCCGCCCGGGTGGTGCAGACGCGTCTATACATCCACCACCCGCCGCCGTAATCAGGAGGGGAGATGGCCACCCGGGGAGAATCGGAGACCCCGGAGCAGGGAGGAGGCGCAGGGTGCCTCAACCCCCACCCCACACCGTGCCCTTTCTCCTGGTGGAGGAGCTGGAGCCTTCCTCCTGGCTGCCCCAGGAAAGGAGTGAAATTCCTCAGCTCTTAGCTGAGACTGGCCTCATCTTCCGAGAGCTTTGGAGAAAACTCACCAGGTAGGATAGGCATGGAGAGACCTGGGGGCTCCCAAAGTGCCTCTGTGTTTGGGGTGTCAGATGCCACCCCACTTCCACCTTCCACCCTCCACCCGGGGCTCTATCTGGGTGGGGAGGACATCTATGTCACTCTCCTGTCCCAGCTTTGACTCCAGGATGTGGGCATTGGAGTCCTGGGCTTGGGTCAAGACATCAGGGTTTCTTTTTGGATAAGCTGTCACAAACTTTCTGTGTAATCTTAGACTGGCCACTTTTGTCTAAGACTTTGTCCTTGACCCTGAAAGTTTCCCCTGGGACCAGTGTGAGTTGGCAGAGCCACCCAGTGCCTCTTACTTCCACCTCCAGAAAGAGTGGGAGGCACACAGCCTGGATTTGAATCCAGCTCAGTCATATACACTGAGTGCCAGGGGACCTCTCTGAGCTGTAGTTGTCTGATCTGAAGTTAGCATTAACTTGAACTACAGTGCCTGTGAAACTGTAAAGAAAAGGCATTCAAGCCGAGCATGGTGGCATACACTTGTAATCCCAGCATTTGGGAGGCTGAGACTGGAGGATCTGGGTTCTTGGTCAGCCTCAGCTGCTTAGTGGGGAGTGAGGCCCTCCAAAACTTAGTGAGACTTTGTTTCAAAACAAGGAATAAAAAATAGGGCTGGGGCTGTAGCTGGGAGGAAGAATGCCCCCAGGTTCATTGAACCCCAGTATGGAAAAAAAAAGAAAAGAAAAGGCATGTCCCGCGATCACCTAGGGGGATTGCTTAAATGGATACCCCCAGGTGTCACCCCCTGGAGACTGATTGGATCAGGAGAGGGAACAGAGAATCTGCATTTTTGTTGTTGTTTTCTTGTTTCCCCGGTACTAGGGATTGAACCAGGGGCATTCTACCTCTGAGCTACACCCCCAGCCCAATTTTTTATTCTTTCTTTCTTTCTTTATTTTTTGCGGTACTGGGGATTGAACTCAGGGGCATTCTACCTTTGAGCTACACTCCCAGCCCTATTTTTTATTCTTTATTTTGAGACCGAGTCTCACTAAGTTGCGGAGTGCCTCACTAGGTAGCTGAGGCTGGCCACGAACCCGGATCCTCTGGTCTCAGCCTCCCGAATGCTGGGATTACAAGTGTACGCCACCACACCCAGCTATTCTTTATTTTTGAAACAGGGTCTTACTAAGTTGCGGCAGGCCTCACTAAGTAGCTGAGGCTGGCCTTGAACCCAGATCCTCTGGTCTCAGCCTCTCAAGTACTGAGATTACACTCGTGCACCACCACATCAGGTGGAATCTGCATTTTTTAAAAAAGAAGCTGGGTCTTGTTATGTTGCCCAGGTTGTCCCAGAACTCCTGGGCTCAAGTGATCCTCCTGCCTCAGCCTCCTGAATAGCTGGGGCTACAGGTGCGTGCCACTACACCCAGCTGGCAATCTGCAATTTTTTTTTTTGCGGTACTGGAGATGGAACCTGGGGGGCATTCTACCTCCGAGCTACAGCCCCAGCCCTATTTTTTTGTTCTTTATTTGGAAACAGGGTCTCACTAAGTTGCGGAGGGCCTCACTAAGCAGCTGAGGCTGGCTGAGAACCCGGATCCTCCAGTCTCAGCCTCCCAAATGCTTGGATTATAAAGGTGCGCCACCACACCCGGCTGGCAATCTGCATTTTTTATGAGCAGCCCTGGAGAGTATAATGCAGTGTCCTTGGAACACTGCAGAAAGGGCTAGAAACCATATGTCAAGGGCTTGGTCACATGTTTGGGTGCCTAGTAGGTGTTAGTACTTGTTGAATGAATAAATGAACAGATGAATGGGTGGGTAACCTTAGATCCCTGGTCCTTGTGTGGCTTGGGAAACCGGGGTCTGGGGTCCACAAGGATGTCCAGCCAGTCATCGGGTCCTTGAGCCCCACTGTTTTTCTTAGGACCCACGTAGAGAGTCACCCACTGGATCTCAGGAGCAGCCCTGGCCCGGTTCATCCAGGATGGAAGAGGTGGCTGGGAAAGTCCCGTGTGAACACTTTGAGGCCACCGTGCTTTTGCAGAGCTGCTGTCAAAACTGCTTCCCCCCTGAGGAGGCCCATGGAGCACGGCAGCAGGTGGGCCGGCTTTCCTGAGTGACTGGGGTGGTTTGGGATGGGGGTGTGGGTGATGGGCTGGACCTTGCTGGGCCATGAGCTTGTACATGAGGTACTTGGACCATGCTAATGTTTCTTAGTCTTTAGTCACCGTCCTCCTGCTTTTATGACTGTTTGCCAGAGCTTCATCTGATCCATTATTTGCTTTATTGTTCTTTAAATCAACACCTTTTTTTTAGGGGTGGGGAGTGCTGGGGATGGAACCCAGGGCCTCACGTATATTAAGCATGGACTCCACCACTGAGATACACCCCCAGCCCCAAATCAACATCCTTTCTTCACTCGTATGAGACAAAACTTTACAATATCACCACACAGAGAAAGTTAAAATCATAGAACTGGGTGTGGTGGCGCATGCTTGTAATCCCAGTACTTGGGAGGCTGAGACTGGAGGATCCAGATTTGCGGCCAGCCTCAGCTACTTAGTGAGGCCCTCTGCAACTTAGTGAGACCCTGTTTCAAAATAGAGAATAAAAAATAGGGCTGGGGGTACAGCTCAGAGGTAGAATGCCCCTGAGTTCAATCCCCAGTACCGCAAAAAAAAAAAAGGGGGGGGGGAGATTAGCAGCAGGCATTAGAGGGGCCTTAAAGAACGTCACCAAACGTCACTGGAGACGTTCTTCTTGAAGCTACTGAAGGAGGGAAAGAAGAGTCATTTCCCCACTCTGTGATTGACAGGGCCTGAGGCCACGCCCCTGCACACAGAACCCGGAGCGCGTTGCACATGCGCTTCGCCAGGCCTGGGACTCATCAGCCTCCAAGGCCCCTTCCAGCCTCGACCGCTGTGGCTGCATCATTCCCAGTGGGGTCTGAGGCTCTGCTTAAGCTGGCAGCCAGCCTCCGGCTGGAGGGAGGTCCCCTGGGGCAGCGGTGGTGAGGGGTCCGGGCTACTGTTCACCTTTGAGGCCAGGAAGGGATGCCATTTACCTGCTGCGTGATCTTGGGCCATTTAGGTTTTCTGGCTTCATTCTCCTCGGGGGTAAAGCAGGATTCCTCCTCCTCCTCCTCTCCCTCCTCCTTCTCCTCTCTCTCCTCCTCCTCCTCTCCCTCCTCCTCCTTCTTCGTACTGGGGATTGAATCCCTAGAAGCATTCTACCTCTGACCTACACCCCCAGCCCTTTTTTTTTTTTTTTTTTTAAATTGTTTTGTTTTTTTGGTGCTGGGGATTGAACCCAGGGACATTCTACCTCTGAGCTACACCCCAGCCCTATTTTATTTTGAAACAGAGTCTCACTAAATTTCGGAGGGCCTTATTAAGTAGTTGAGGCTGCGAACCTGCGATCCTCCTGTCTCAGCCTCCCAAGTACTGGGATTACAAGCGTGCACCACCACACCCGGCTTGATTTCTTATTTTGAACCAGGGTCTTGCTAAATTGCTGAGGCAGGCCTGCAACCTGAGAGCCTCCTGTCTCAGCCTCCCACGTGCTGGGATTACAGGCACATGCCCCCACCCTTGGCTGCCAGCAGGCCCCCACTCTGGGCATGTGGCACTAAGCCCAGGCCATGTGGGGGTCATTCAGTACCTGCTAGTTTCTTCTCTTCCCCTTTCCTGACCAGAAAAGTAAACCACAGAGGTTCTTTTCTGTCTGTCTTGATACTTTCAATGACAGCTCCCCCACTTTACCCTCAAGTTCAGGGACAGAAGCCTGAAAGTCCTGTGAGTCCATCTCCCATGCACTGACGTCCTCCCGTGGGTGGGAGGAGCACCCTGGATTCAGACAGGGCTAAGCGCCAGCCTCAGCGCCACCCTTCCCCACCAGAGAGCTTGGCTCAGCTCATGTATTGTGAGTGCTGAAAATGTACCAGGATGACGCTGGGTGTTGGGGACTTAGTGATAAATCAGACACATCCTGGCTTCCTGGCAGTGGTCGTTTAGTAAGGGAACTGGAGAGTAAGAGGGTCATGGGGCAAATGATTATTTAGTCATTGTGGTGATGAATGCCATCAAGGAACAGCAGTGGCAGGAGGGTCAGTGACCCGGCCTGGGGAAAGTTTTTCCAGTGCGATTCAGCTGCTTTGGAAAGGCTTGAGGGCATTAGCCAGTGAGGCTGGGGCAGAGAAGAAGAAAGGTATATTACTACTGAATGTGCAAAGGCCCTGAGGCAGAAAGGAGAAGGTGCACAGGAGCTCCTGGGCAAAGATAGGAGACTGGGTGAGGCTTGTGTGGCTTTGTGGACATGCTGAGGACTTGGGGTTTATCCTGAGAGTCATGGGGAGCCACTAAGGATTTTATTTTTTATTTTAATTAATTAATTAATTAATGTGGTACTGGGGATTAAACCCAGAGGCAGTCTACCTTCAAGCTACACTCCCAGCCCTATTTTATTTTATTTTTTTTGCGGTACTGGGGATTGAACTCAGGGGCATTCTACCTCCGAGCTATACCCCCAAGCCCTATTTTTTATTCTTTATTTTGAAACTGAGTCTCACTAAGTTGCGAGTGCCTCACTAGGTAGCTGAGGCTGACCTCGAACCCGGATCCTCCAGTCTCAGCCTCCCGAATGCTGGGATTACAAGCGTGCGCCACCACGCCCGGCTCCAAGTTGCATCTTGTGGAGTCACGGTGATCTCTGGAAGGAGGGGGAGAAGCAGGGACCAGTGAGGAAAAGGAGCAGGTATTCATTGGTGCCAGAGAGGTTGGGGGCTTTGAGACGGCGACAAAGGGACACATGCGAGAACACTGAACAGTTTGGGCTTGGGGAGCGAGAAGCCCAGGCTGACTCCTGAGTCTTCTCCCCAGGCCGGGGCCTTGGGGGGCGGGGGAGGTCAGATGCAGCTTTTGAGGCACAGTGCGCATGCGCCCGCAGGACCCAGCGCAGATGGGAGGTTAGAGACGACCCGGGGCTGCAGCTCAGGGTCTAGACCGGGGCAGGAGATACACTCACAAAAGTCTTGTGGATGATCCACGGAGCTGTGTGGCGTGAGAAGAGAGGGGGCCTGGGTGGGGCTGGGGGCTCAGCTTTTTATTTTATTTTTTCCATGGTGCTAGGAATGGAATCTCGGGCCTTGGGCATGCTGGTCAGGCTGTCCACCGCTGAGCTAGCCCTCCGCCCCGAGAGCCAGCTTTTTCTATATATACTTTTATTGGTGCATTACATCCCACATCATAATGTAAATCATGTTGATAGTGACATCATGCACACAGCACTTGGTGCCCCCCCCCATTCTCCTCCCCCTTCCCCATACAGGGCATTGAGATCGGCATTGGTGTTCTCACATGTGTATACAATGTCGATGGAAGTGATTCCTTCATTGATCCTCCCTCTCCCTCCTCCCTTCCCCTAGACCACCCCCCTGACCCCACTGGAGTTTCTCTTCCATTATCTGGAGTCCCTCTGGTATCCTGATTACTCCCTAGCCTCTGCATATTAGAGAAAATATACGGCCCTTCTCTTTCTGTGACTGGCTAATCTCGCTTAACATATAATGTTCTCCAAGTCCATCCATTTCCCTGCAAATGACATAATTTTGTTCCTTTTTATTGCTGAGTAGAATTCCACTGTGTGTATATCCCACAATTTTGTAATCCATTCATGTGTTGATGGGCACCTAGGTTGGTTCCATAATTTGTAAATTGTGCTGCTATGAGCATGGATATGCATATATCACTGAATTCTCTGATTTCAGACCCTTTGGAAAGACACCCAGGAGTGGTATAGCTGGACGGGAGTCAGCTTTTTATCGCTGGCCACAGGGGCAGAGACAGCCTAGAGGAGGGAGATAAACAGCCAGGAGGTGGGAGGCAACAACAGAGTGGCCTGTCTCCTGCGGTCACAGGAGCAGTGGCTTCCTGACCAGAGAGGGACACTGTCCAATGCTTGAGTTTCTAGTAGTTCTAGTGACGAGACCCAGGTGGTGACCCTCCTCTGAGCTCTGCGGATGCAAGACGGTGCCTGAGGTAGGCCCCAGCCAGCTCTAGGGAGGACGCAATTCCCTGCGTACTAGGTGTAATGGAACACTGGGCGCTTTGAAGAAAGGACTAGAGAAGCCGGGCGTAGTGGCAGAAGCCGGGCGTAGTGGCACATGCCTGGAATCCCAGGACTTGGGAGGCTGAGACTAGAAGATTGCAGGTTTGAGGCCAGCCTCAGCAACTTAGTGAGATCCTTAACAACTTAGCAAGACCCTATTTCAGAATAAAAATTTAAAAGGGTTAGGACTGTAGCTCAGAGATAGAATACCCCTGGGTTCAATCCCTATCGTACACACACACACACACACACACACACACACACACACACAGGCTGGAGAATTGAGCATGATAACACACACCTGTAATCCCCGTACTTAGGAGACTGAGACTAGAGGATCCTAGGCAGGTTCAAGGCCAGCGTGGTTACTTAGTGAGACCCTGTTTCAAAAACAATAGAAAGGGCTAGGGGTGTAGCTCAGAGGTAGATTGTTCCTGAGTTTAAACCCTAGCTAGTAACACACACACACACACACACACACACACACACACACGGCTAGAGGTGTAGCTCAGTGGTAGTGTTTGCCTAGCATGTGCAAGGCCCTGGGCTTCATCCCCAGCACCACAAGAACAAACATACAAACCACCCTCAGCCCCAGAAGATGGCAGTCCTCTTCTGGACTTGTCTGTCTGCCTCTCTGGCCCCCATTCCATGGTGTGGAAGGAATAGTGGATTCTTCCTCCTGCTTCCCCTGGGTGACGGTGTCTGTCTGGCCTGCTCTGTCGGCTTCCTCCACTTTCTCCCTAGCTCTCTGTCATAACACGTCTCCAGGGATCCAAATTCCATTTTCCCTCTAGAATCTTAACCCTGTTTGCTCCTACCTTTAAGCTGGGAGATTTCAACAGCCCTCCCACCTCCCAGGAGTGGCAGAGAGCCCTCCCCTCTAGTAAAAAAAAATCTGTTTGTTAAAGCCAGGCACAGTGGCCTATGCCTATAATCCTAGCACTAAGGAAGCTGAGAAAGGAAGATCGCAGGTTTGAGGCCAGCCTCAGCAACTAGTGAGTCGAGTCCCTGTTTCAAAATAAAAAAGTAACTGCTGGGCATGATGGTGCACACTTGTAATCCCAGTACTTGAGAGGCTGAGACAGGAGGATCTGGGTTCGAGGCCAGCCTCAGCTACTTAGTGAGGTCTTCAGTGACTTAGTGAGACCCTGTTTCAAAATAAAGAATAGCCGGGCGTGGTGGTGCACGCTTGTAATCCCAGTAGTTAGAAGGTTGAGACAGGAGGATCCGGGTCGAGGCCAGTCTCAGCTACTTAGTGAGGCCCTCTGAAACTTAGTGAGACTCTGTTTCAAAATAAAGAATAAAAAATAGGACTAGGGGTATAACCCAGAGGTAGAATGCCCTGGGGTTCAATCCCCAGTACCACAAAAATAAAATAAAATAAAATAAAATAAAATAAAGAATAAAAATAGGGCTGGGGGTATAGCCTAGAGCTAGAATGTCCCTGGGTTCAACCCTCAGTTCTGCAAAAAAACAAAAATTAAAAAAATAAAAAATAAGCCGGGTGTGGTGGTGCACGCTTGTGATCCCAGCATTCGGGAGCCTGAGACCGGGGGATCCGGGTTCGCGGCCGGCCTCAGCTACCTAGTGAGGCACTCCGCAACTTAGTGAGACTCGGTTTCAAAATAAAGAATAAAAAATAGGGCTGGGGGTATAGCTCGGAGGTAGAATGCCCCTGAGTTCAATCCCCAGTACCGCAAAAATAAATAAATAAATAAATAAATAAAATAAAAATAAAAAATAATAAGTGTGGTGGTGCACACTTGTAATCCCAGTACTTGGGACGCTGAGACTGGAGGATCCAGATTTTCTGGCCAGCCCCAGCTACTTAGTGAGGCCCTCAGGGGCATTGTACCTCAGGCTATCACTAAATTGAAGAGGGCCTCACTAAGTAGCTGAGGCTGGCCTCGAACTGAAAGGCCTGACTCTCCTCCTCAGGCCACGGAAACGGCGCAACCCCAATCAGCCACGAAGCCAGCTTCTTGATGCAAAGGCAGGAGGTACTTTTATTCCAGTACTGGGACCCAAGATCCTCTCTCATGTAGGAGCAGAGGAAAATGGGCCCCGGACAAGGGGAGGGGAGGGGTTTTATGGGCAGAAACTGCAGACAGTGCTTTTTACAGTAAAGTAACTAATTTCAGGAACAGAACCGGATTCAGCCACAGTAAAGTAACTAATTTCAGGAACAGAACAGGATTCAGCCACAGGGATCAAGGTTAACTTTGACACAAATCTGTTTGTTAAGCATATCTTACAAGAACAGCAGGTTTAGAAGCTTAGGGGGAGGGAGTAGACTTCCTGGAGCGTATGCCTGGTCCATTTTAAAGATTTTTTTTTTACTACAGAACCTGCGATCCTCCTGTCTCAACCTCCCAAATACTGGGATTACAAAGGTGCGCCACCACACCTGGCTATTTATTTTTAATTATATTTAGTATTATTTTACTGATTTAGTATTATAAAGTTTTATTTCCTGTTTTTTCATCATCTATTATATTTAAGATATACAGACCAGACACTCTTGTAAACCCTTTACAAATACTAAATCATTTAATTCTCATAATACCCCTGAGGGAGCCAGGCGTGGTGGTGCACACCTGTAATCCCAGTACTTGGGAGGCTGAAACAGGAGGATCGCAGGCTTGAGGACAGACTCAGCAAGCAGTGATACCTCTCTTCCACCTTGTGAGATCCTGTTTCCAAATAAGAAATAAAATCAGGCTGGGGTGTAGCTCAGAGGTAAAATGCCTCTGGTTCAATCCCCAGTGTACACACACACACACACACACACACACATACACACACACACACACACACACACACACACAAATACCCCTGAGAAAGTGGCTCCTGGCATCATGCCATTTTTTTGTTTTGTTTTATTTTTTGTGGTACTGTGGATTGAACCCAGGGACTCTACTTCTGAGATACACCTCCAGCCCTATTTTATTTTATTTTTATTTTTTGTGGTACTGGGGATTGAACCCAGGGGCATTCTACTGCTGAGCTACACCCCCAGCCCTATTTTTTATTCTTTATTTGGAAACAGGGTCTCAGTTGCGGAGGGCCTCACTAAGTAGCTGAGGCTGGCCGTGAACCCAGATCCTCCAGTCTCAGCCTCCCAAGTACTGGGATTATAGGCATGCGCCACCACATCTGGCTTATTTTTAAATTTTGAAACAATCTCACTAGGTTACTGAGGGCCTCACTAAGTTGCTGAGACTAGCCTCCAACCTGCAATCCTCCTGTCTCAGCCTCCCAAATGCTGGGATTACAGGCATGCGCCACCACTCCTGGCATCATGCTGATTTTGCAGGACATAACTAGGCACGAGAGGTCAACTCTCTTGGCCAAGGCCTTGGTCATGCCTCTGCTTTCTTTCTTTTTTTTTTTTTTTTTTTTTTTTTGCGGTACTGGGGATTGAAC